>OMLB01040013.1:3360-26744 GCA_900302555.1 Myripristis jacobus | reverse complement strand
TTTGCCCCATCACTGTCCGAGGCCCTGTCTCGCTCTTCATCCCCGACGTCATCGTCATCGTCCTCATCCTCTTCCTCCGGTGAGGGCTCGCTGCCGTTCTCTGTGGCCCAGCTGTCATCCTCATCCTCGGCCTCTTGTTTCATGACTGGGACTGGTGGTGGAGGTGGCGGTGGGGGAGGTGGTGGCGGGCTCTCATTGGACTCTGTCTGGTCCTCAAAGGCCTCCGGGTTCTCTAGCATCTCCCTGATGAGAGGAGGCATCGGCCCTGGGATCTCCATCTTCAGAGTGATAGCTCTTTCTGCACCTGAATATATACACAATAGACAGCAATGGTAGAATATTAGCAAACGTGTCTAATAAAGCACTTTTTCCTTGCCACATTAAGGCCCTATCCACATTTGCATCTTGGAGCCTGAAAATGAATTGTACTGTGTCTGTACACACATGAATATTTAGAGGACTGATGACTTTTTTTTTTTTTTTCGGCATTTCTGCTTTATTTTGACAGTCACAGTAGAGATAGACAAGGAGGGGATGACATGCAGCAAAGGACCTGGGGTCAGATTCCCTGGTACATGGTACGCACTCTTGTGAGCCACCGGTGCGCTCTAGAGGACTGATGATGGGTGCACATATAAACAAGCAATAGGATCCACTCATGTATTCTCAGTTTTTTTGGGGGCATTTAGTGACAGTAGGTAGAGACAGGAAAGGCAGGGGAAAAAGGGCGGACAATGTGTAGTAAAGGGTTTGAACCAGGTGAGCTATCGGGGCATCCCTTTTATTCTCATTTTTATCACTATGCATCAACTATCAGTTGTCCCAAAAGTCCCATCATTGTCCAGATGTACACAGCCAGACTCATCTGTGTAGAACCAAGTACCAAATTTCTGTGTGTTTCCAGCAGGAGTCGGTATAACTAGCTGTTGCTCTCATTAAGAATCATACTGAGTGCAAACTTGAATGAAATGTAATGTGTAATAGAGCAGCCAGTAAGGATTCAGTGTCTTACTGTGGGACACTTTAAGCTGTTTGGATGTTTGCTGAGAAAGGACTCCAGGTCCTCCAGCTGAATGACACTCTCCCAACTCACTACACCACCCAGCTGAGACAATACCACATCTTTGACTCTTAATGCAACTGTAGCTTTGAATTCATCTGTCATGAACTAACTCCATCCATCTAAAGCCAGTAGGCAAGTCTGACCTTCTTTGACATAAGAATGTCTTTTAGGCTTTATACTTTTCATACTGACCCTTGGTGCTGATGCCCCTGAGGTCAGTGATCTTCATCAGCATGCGGGGGAACATGTGGGGTTTGTTGGGGCGTCGGCGGCGGGCGTAGATCTTCAGGGCCTCGAGCAGAGGCTCTTGCAGCTTGTCCACCTTCTGAGGCTCTTCTAAATCCATACGGTCTGGTGAGAAACAGTGCTGTATTACATACCATCCGCAGAGCTACAAATATGTTTTGCATATTCAATTTTTTTGTTTAATTTTGCATTAATGATATGTGATTCCTGACATAGACACACATTTTATACACACCCTTTCCTCTTTCCAACCAATATTAGCACCATCTGTGTGTGTGTGTAGTGTTAGTGTGTGAGTGAGTGAGGCTGCTCATGGTGCAGTACCTCCACAGATAAGGCAGATGGCACTGAGGAGGCCAGTCTCTGTGTCATCCATTTCCAGGGGAAGAAGCTGGCCAGCGAAGGCAAACACCAGGTCTGTAAGTGGCCCAAAGCCAGCGTTGTGCATCTGAGTCCGGTTCAGAGTCAGGCCATCTGAGAAGGTCATAGTGTCCTGTTCAGGGGTGTAGCGTGTGCAGATCCTAAGCATCTGTGGGCAACAGAAGGTGGAAAAATCGGTAAGCCGTGAGCTAAATTTAAATATATATATATATATATAAGTACTCCACAGCACAAAATATTAATAATCATAAAAACAGGCAGGCATCAGTTTATGGAATCATGGTATTTACGGTGAATTATTTTCACTCCCCCAGATGCAATTACTTGGGCAAACCCTCCTGCAGTACCACTTTTCGCCACTGAGTGCCAGTATTCCTTCAACTGAGAATTAACACTTTTCTCTCCAGTTTTTATCAGTGAGGAACAGGCTCTGTCAGCACAGTGCCTGAAGAGGACAGAAGGAAAAAACAAAGACAGTGGCTACATACCAGTATGTCCAGACAGGCGGACTTAAGCAGGGTGATCTGGTCAGCAATAGTGAGGGTAGTGAAGCCTGGCAGCCGCTTGGCAAATTCCACAATCTTGATGATGCACTTGGTGGAGAGCTCACTGAACTTGTCCCACAGACCCAGGTCCAGCTGGACACGGTGGTCTGAACTGGAGTTCTGTACAGTGACACACACACACACACACAGGATTCACCATGGAGTTCAGAGGTGGTGTGCAACCCTGTTTTCATCAAGGGTAAGCCTGTCCAAGACTAACAACACATTTACATATTACATCAATCAAGGAAAAAACCCATTTACATGTTACATCAATCATGCCGAGGCCACACAGATGGCTTAATGGGGAACTGAATTAGTTAACCCACCACTATGTTGGGAAAGATACGGTGAATTTACGCCTTTGCATGCAATTTAAAAGCCCTGGATGTCAGCATACCATGGAGAATGTTGCCACACACATGCACTCACAGTATGAGCGCATACAGCGTAGGTCTGTTTGTGCGTGCGTATAAGATAGACGCCCATGTATGTGACTTACGGTGGTATATTTGCCCAGTTGGCAAAGTGATGGGAAGGTTTCTTGGTGAGCTTTGCTGACTTTGTTGACCAGCTCCTCTAACTCTCCGCTTAGCTCGTAGCTTTCTGGAAGCACCACCTCCTCCTTCACATCCTTCTTCTTCTTGTTTCTGTCATTACGCACCGCTAAGAGAAGCACGAGTAGAGGAAAACAGTTAGGTGGAGCTAGAGGGACAGATCACACTAAAGCCCTTTCTTGTTGTGTGCACAAGATTCAGACATACAGAATGTCAGGTTCCTGTTCCATATCTGTGATCACATGTGAAAGCATCCAACTGCACTCATGCTCTGTCTTACACCACTGTCAAGGACATCTTGTCCTCCCTAGTAGAAACCAGAACTCAATAGCATGAGGTTGCCCTTGACAGTATTAACAAACCATTTCCTTTAGCACGGCACGGACACCGGCTATCTCTCCCTTATCACCCGCTCTCTTCCGTGTCCATCTCTCTATTCAGTTGACCGGTGCACATAAGCCAGTCCTCCGCTCTCTCCCTCCTCTCCCCCTCCTCCTCTCCTCCTCCCATACTTTCCTTCCTCTCAGGATATCCAGTAATAGCAGAGGCACAATGTGATCCCGGTCTTAACACACATCCCACACAAACATTACACCCACATACATGTCCCATGGGTTCTACACGGGGCAAGAGACTGCCACTTACGCACAACCATACACACCCGGAGTCGAATTGTAAAGGGCGTGAAATTGGATCTTTGATTCCGCAAAGAGCGTGATTCCCCTCACAATTATCTTTGTCAAAACTCAAAATCTTGTTTTCTGCTCTGGTGGCTTTATGAATGAAAGCAGTGTCTGTGCTGGCCAGAGACCGGAGGGGGTGAGATTCTGTGGTGAAACAGGAAGTCAGAATCGTTTCGTAAAGCGATTAGTCATATGATTGGTGCAGTGCCCAGCCTTGCCCGAATCACCACCCTAGTAGTCTCATCATCTGCTTTCTGTCTGTCTGCCGCCTAGTTTTCCACTTTCTGACTGAGCTCTAACAGACCAACCCCCGTGAAGTTCTCAAGTTCACACTATGTGACCCAGAGCAGATCTTTTCTTTGGTGGTGTAACATGGAAAAACTGTCAGATCCGAGCCAACTAGAGCTTAAGTATGAACTACATGTCACTGAGTCCACGGTTTCCAGGAACGCTGTGTCTTTAGGGAATTCTTTGAAGAAAGAAGAGGCTAAAACCTGAAATTACTGGGTGACATTTGGAAATTGTGAATGTACATGTGTGTGTGTATGCGCTTTTGTGTCTCTGTGTGTATTTCTCTGTGTGTGATGGATGTGTCTATGGAGCCGCATGTGTGCACACAGTTGTCATAAGTGGTTCTGTCTGTCCCTGGGTACTCCAGCCCCGCTCAGGCCCGCAGCACTCACCTTCCTTGGACATGCCGACCTCAAAGCATTTCTGCAGCCTACAGTACTGGCAGCGGTTGCGTGTGACCTTGTTGATCTGACAATTCTTGTCTCGGTGGCAGGTGTACACCATGTTCTTCTGGATACTGCGGCGGAAGAAACCCTGGAGAATCCAGAGCACAACAGAAAAGGGAAGTGAGTGAGAGAGAGAAAGAGAAGGAATAATGATGCATTATATTCATATGATTGAATTAAGAATGTGACTTAGAATTGGTTCTCTTTCTTATCCTCCCGTCTTTTATCTTTATCCCCTCCAGTGAGTCCATAACAGACAAGTGTAACATACTAGCATTTTTAATCTCCTTTGCGTTGTTATGATAGGGCCTTTTTGTTTCTGTTCCTTTCTTAATTGTGATTTATTGTCTTAAACTCTCATTTTTCATTTGCTTCACGCAACACCGCTATCTGACCCAGTTTATAGAAGTAACTAGATCAGTGGATTATCAAAACTGCCTGCAAGGCTCTTTTCCCTACTCTACAACAATACAAAGGCAGGTCACTAATAATTCTTGCAATGCAGCATTTTTCTGGATGTATGTAATGAATTCAAACAAGACAGGCTGTGCTTTAGTCAGTCACTCTAGCAGGTTCTCCTCACCTTGCAGCCCTCACAGGAGCTGACCCCGTAGTGGTACCCTGAGGACTTGTCCTGGCACACAAAGCAGGGCTTGTAGACACGGGGAGGGGGAGGTGGAGACGGAGAACTGGGGACCATCTCCTCTGAGCTGGTGCTCTGGGTTTCCACCGCTGTGGAGGAAAAAAATAAAAGACAATAAACACATGATCAGCTACAACCACAAATGACTGTCCTACAGCTACAGTCTGGAAATGTCACATGCAGCAGGCGTGGAAAGTCAGGCGTGTTTAAATTCTATCCGAAAGTGACACGACAGCTGACAGCAGCCATTTCCTATTCTGTTCGCTTTGTTTTGATTTGTGAAGCCAGCGTGAGATGTTGAGTAACAGTCATATTCAGTTGGTAAACAGTTTGCCTGGAGGAGGATTAAGATACATTGTCACATATTCTTTTCACACCATCAGAAAGAGGATGTAAACAGAAGGCAATAGTCTCTTGTTTCCACACACCCATTTTCACCCTAAGGGGGCAGCACTCGGTGCTCAGTGGGTATTTGGGGAGATCAGCATTTGTGTGAAGGCAGAGAAAGGAGTGAGGATGATTGACTGACAGAGGAGACAAAACAAATAGCTGTTTTAGGGAGATAAGGGTGTGATTGATTGACAGGTTCTCTGATAAGGCCAGGTAACAGAGTGTGCCGCTGAGCCCGTGAGTAAAAGCTGGCTCTTCCTCATTCCATGACTTGACAGAGGCTCACAAAGATATCTTGCATGCATAGAGAAATCACATATTACACACACACACACGCACACACGCATACAGTGATGCAAACTCCTTCTGCTTTTCAAACCGGAACAAAGCCGTGACGTCAGCCCTACCTTGTGTCAAACACTTACTACGCTGCATTGCACATCAGTATGTTCCACACTGGAACCCAAATAAGCCCTTTGGACATTCAAGTATGCAACGTATGGATTCCATACTTCCCATGAGAGACATAAGCTCCCGCACACACATACAGACACAGGCCCTCGTCACACATGCTAGCCTGCACACACTCACAGACACACATGTTGACCCCCTTTTACCCAACAGCACTTCTTTCAACTTTCACCCTTGGTCACCCTCAAACTTCAACCACCCCCCCCCCAACTCTGCATCTCACCACCCCCTGACACACAAACCCTATTTTTCTCTTGTTTCCTGGCCCTAAATTCCTCAGTGCAGCCCTGCCAGGTTTTAATAGAGGCCTAGGCTCGTAAGGCGGCCTATAAAGGCGGTCCCATGGCTGGACTGGAGGCCCCAGCCCGGCTGGCCTACACTTTATTGGGACTCGGTCACCTTGGACAGCTATTCACACCACCAGCTGTAGCCCCAAGCCCGTAAAAAAAGCCAATCATAAAATAAAAAACAGGGAGGCTCTAAAATTCTAACTTTTACTGCCCCCACCTCCCCCTAGCACCTTCAATGGAAAGCACAGAGGGCTAGCCTAAACTTAACCTACAACCCCCTCCTCCCCTCTCTCACACCCAAGGCTGAGGCAAAAACCACCAGCTTGGCTTTTTACAAGAGGGGGGAGACTTCAAAAAGAAGAAAAAAGGGGGCATAAAAAGAGGAATTTGATAAAAAACAGAGAAAGGGGCAGAAGGGGGAAAGGGGGAGGAGAGGACACAGTTGCTCCTGAGGGCAAGTCTTGTTCAAGACCAAGCTGACCATTACTACCACTGCTGCTACAGCTGCTGTGAGTGGCCAACTACTACCTCATTAATGATAGGAACAGAAATATGTCAGACATTTGTCATTTGTTGCCTGCTGCCGAAACATCTGTTTTTCATATGCATTTTTATATTGGACTATTCCGAATCCACATTCAAATTCCTACTTTGAAAGTCCTACTTTGCTGGAGGCAGTGATGTTTTCCATTAGTTTTAAGAGAGAGCCCAAAGCCAAATGTGCAAATCAATCTAAAATCTTAAGTTTACGCCCACTGAATGTTTCTACAGCAGTCCTCGAATCTCCTTGGCCAGAATGTAACAAAGCAGCAGGGTCAGTGGGAGAGCAGAAACCCTCTGAACGTGCCATGAACCTCTGTGTTTATGCAATAATAACAGCAGAAAATGAGGCTCCGGACCGAGCGCTGACAAGCCCTTAGAAAAGGACAAACCATATGTGGCGTCAAGTAACGAACACTGACTGACACTGTCTAAATGGAGAAAGCCAATAAGAAACAGAGAGAGAGAAAGGCCTTCCCGGAGAAAACTCAGACAGCAGTGGGAGAAAAAATCCATCAGGCTCCGTCAACACCCTGAACCTGGTTCCTGCCAGAGAACATGACTCCTGTAACCGCCTCCCAGACTTCGCCTCATTCAGCCCCCTCTATCCAAATACACTGCACCACTTACCCCAGGGCGCCACAGTGAGAGGGCCCATTCAGGCAGCCGCCCTGAGCCCCTTTCCCCAGTCTCCTCAACTCAGCTCATCACTGTTTAGAAAACAAAGCCCTGTGAAATGAGAGGCCCTCCTTATCAGCGCTCTGAGGCCTGAGGCACCATTTGCATGACAATCCGCTGGCCGAGGCCTGTGAGGCGATGACGGACGGATGAGATGAGAGGAGCGGGATAGGTGGGTGGCTGCGATGTTTGGGGGAGGAGAAGAGAGGATAAGAGAAGCAGGAGGGAGGGATAGTTGAGTTATCAGTAGCCACTGTTCATTTCCTGCTAAGTATCAGTTTACCCCCTAATCCCTTCTCTGAGTGCTCTCTGTACACAAGTGGTCCAGCTGCACTGGCCAGGCCTAATCCCCTGGTCACACACACACACAGAGGATACTCTTCACTGGTTACAAACAGATAGGCACACACAAATTGCCCACCCTTGCAAAGGGTTACACTAAGGTCCCCCCGCCTAAGTGGGATGTACGGTACTACATCATGTCCACAACCTCATTAGATGTGAAATGTAACTGCGCACGACAGAAATAGCTGTTTAGCTGAAGGTGAATTCAACTAGGTCAATTACATTAAATTCTAGGTCAAGTCAACTAGGCCAATTGATGTCCCTTTAGGTTCAGCAGATACAATGGGAGACAAAAGGAGGAGCAGCGATAAAACAGAAAAAAGGGAAGACTTTCTAGTTAGCAGTAAACCTGCCTGTTGTTCACTCAGTTGGAAAAGGGAGTGTTTCTAATGTATGTGAGCAAAAGGCATGACTATGTGGCTCATGTGTTTTGTGTTGCAACACACTCCTTTTAACTGAGCAGCATATGACATGCTGGCAGAGGAACAAGTATTCTTTCACAATAGGCCTGCAGATTTTGTCTACGTGACTGTTGGTGTGATTGAATCTTCAGCGGGACAGAGTACGGAGTCTAGTCTTGGCATGTGAGAGCTTATGCCGGAGTGTTCTTGTGTGTCTTTGTGTGTGTGTGTGAGCATAATGTGTATATGTGTTTGAGCAATACGCACATATTTGTGTGTGTGTGTGTGTGTGTGTTCATTTCTGTATGCATGTCTTTGTGTTTGTATCTGCGTACGCAACTCCAGCCAGTGGTGCTGCCCAGTGTCTGCAGCCTCCATTTGATTTGCAAATTTAGGTCTGCTCATAGCTGCCAAGCACTGTGCTAGTAAGCTCCACTGTTCCCTATGATAATGTCTTCCTACATATGTGTGTGTGTGTGTGTGTGTGCCAATGTGTGGCTCATTGTTTTTGTGTTGTTTACGTTTAACTGCATGCACGGGCATGTGGGACCTTTGTCTCTATCGCTATCTTCATTAAGCAGCCTGCAAAGCCTGGAATGGTTGTTTCTCTGCTTGCGTGTTACTGTCAAAAGCACTGAGCAGTGAGCGTGTGAGAGTGTGTGAGACTTGGAGGCAGTGTGTGAGAGAGGGGCACACATTAGGGCTCAGTGTGAAAAGAGGGGTGGGCACTGGGCAGACAAGAGTGGCAGAAGGGGAGCAGATTGAGAGGGGCTGGTGAACAGTGGGACTGAAAGACATGTTGGCACACTAGGTGGGGCCTTTGCGGGTGCCTTTGGCGCTCTTACCCCATGGCCGAGGCTGTGGCACCACAGGGTGGGCAGGCGCTGAGCGACCATCGGCCCACTGACAGGCCTACAAGAGCTGCACTTCATGAAAGAGGAAAAGAGGGAACCACACCCTTGTCAGTGGTGCCAGCATGTGTCTCTCTCTCCCGTTCTGTTTCTCTGCCCACATCTTCCTGCCATCCCTCTGTGGCTTCTGCTACAAGGTTCCACACAACAGGCACGCTTCCTTCCTCTTTTCGGTACCACTCGCATTTTTCCGGAGGATCTCCGTCACTGCTTTTGTAGCCACTTCTCTGTCGCTCACTGCTACACCTCTTTTTATGTCCTCAGATTTCCCACAGGTCAAATAATACTGAAACTCTGTTCAAGCTCTGTTGCACAAAGTTGAGTCACCGACTAGCTTTCAAGTGGCAGACTATCAAGTCTCCATTGTGTGAATTACACACACACACACACACACACACACACATATGCAATGTAACCTGCTTACAATGGAGTTTATATGGCGATGAAGTGGGAAGCAGGGAGGGAGGAATGTGTTCATTTGTGTGTGTGTGTGTGTGTGTGTGTGTGTGTGTGTGTGTGTGTGTGTGTGTGTGTGTGTGTGTGTGTGTGTGTGTGTGTGTGTGTGTGTGTGTGTGTGTGTGTGTGTGCATGTGCGTTGACAACAGGGGGATGCTTTCATTAAAGGTGCTGAGCAGTAGCAGCTCTTTTCAACAGCTGTCAGAAAGCTCATTACCTGGGCTCCTGACACACACACACACACACACATGCATGCATGCCTGTAAAGAGGCCCAGCTAAGTGGCCTTTTGAAAGAAGGTCTGTGATAAAACTGGGCTGCTGTCCAGGAGATGGCTCAGCTTTGAGGGGTGAAAACACACCAAACTGGTCAGGAGGAAGGAGGAGCTAGCCCCGTCGCCCCCAAGGAATTTACACCCTTCTGTCAGAAGCAGCACAAAGTCACGAAACACAGACAGAGAAAGAGAGACACATGTGCACGCACATGGTCTGATGTGAGAGGCAGACAGACATGTAGAACGCTGTGGCATCTATTCATATCCTGTCGCGTTTCCCAGAGGTGAGTGCAAATGACAGAACTGTGTAGTTCTGAGAATGAGACAGGACACACACACACACACACACAGACTTCACACCTCTTCATCTATACTTCCCACAAATAAGGTGTACAGGCAGAGCAGAGCAGGAAAGGCAGCAGGTGGGATAAGCCTGTATCCCCAGGGCACATTTTAAAAAGTGGAATTACCCTTGCAGTCTGTGGCGGTGCTCTCAAAACACCCTTTCTTCTTTACAGCACCTCATAAAGGGCCTTTTGATATTTTCTTGATGGAGTTGGCCAAGCCAACATTTGGCAGTGAGCAACCCCCCCTTTTCCTGCCACACAACCTTGTCAAGAAACACACAAGTGGGCTTCAAACAACCGAACCTGGCCACAGAGCTGCCCACCCCCCATGAAGCTACCAGAAAGTTTCCTTCAAACAGGTCAGAGAAGAGAGTGGACTGGACACCTAGAGAAAATTAAATGGAACGCTTTCACCAAAAAAGGATTGTAGTCTGTGGCCTTTTATGGCTGGTACAGGAAAAAGCAGACCGACAAGTGCAGATCTGCGGAAAAAATGTGCCCCCTCATCCCTGCGGTGAGCTCCAGCTGATTCTTCATCTGCCCACCAGAAGACTGAGAGAGAGAGGGGAGAGAGAGAACGAGAGGGGAGAGAGCTCTTCTCTGGTGACTGGAGAATGAACCCAGACCTGGCAATCCGGCGCAGACCTGGGCCATTGATCATGTCAGGAAGACAGGAAAGACTCACGGGCAGGCGGGGAATCAGACAGAAAGCGGAGGCCGGCAGGCAGACAGGCGAGGTGAGGAGAGAAGAGAGGAGTGGAGAGTCATCGAGGGAAACCCCATGTCTTTGATCCTTTGGTTGTTTCTCGTCCTCCCAGACTTCCTCTCACCATCTGTAGCCCTTGCTCTCACCTGTCTGTCTCTGGCAAGGCCACTAGCGCTCGTTCAATTGCTATTGCTTCCTCTCCACAACAATAGAAACCTAAAAAAGTAGAAGTAGCACAGCCGTGGCTGCAGCCTTACTCTGTCAGAGGAAGTGAGGGGAAAGGAGGATAACGTAAACAACAACAGTAGTATTCACACCAGCTCACTGGGGAAGCACCGCAGACCAAAGACTACAAACCCAAACCCCTTACTGGAAGGAACATTCACACCCACGAGCATACATAGAGTGTAGTGCATGATATGAATGCACGTGCTCAGGCATTCATGTAAAATACTAAAAAGCATTTCCTCTTTCTTTTTTCCAAGATCTTGACTTTGCAGCAGCACGGTGACAGTTCGTCTTTACAAAATCACGCCAAACCATAACCATCAGTCCAACCGCTTTCCTGCAATTACTGATTCCAGATTTGCATGAACAGCTACATTCTTCCTCTATCTATTCACTTGGATGGACTTGGATGGCAGCACTCAGAGAGAAACAAAGGCAGAGACAGCGACTGAGACAGGGAGAGAGACAGACCAACAGAGAAAGAGCTGCCAGAAAAAGACTGCGGCTTCCTGTTGTCAAAGTGATTTGTGGTCTAATGGTATCTGGGGCTTTCTGATACACTGCAACACCAGTGCATACTTTTACATTCCTAGTAAAATGGCAAATAGGCTCGCACTCATATCAGATGGTACGAGTCACCCTGAGAAACTTCTGCTTTGAGTGTCCCAATCGAGAAATGATGCATATCTTTGTGTTTCAGAGTTTTTCAGTTTTGCTTGGCAACCAACTGCCAACAACCAACAGGTTGCCCAATTCTTTAGCTGGGCGGAGACTGTCAGGGCACTGGAGAGACATTTAGGCAGGGACTCTACAGTGATTCATTTCCTTCTTTGTCTGGTTGTAAGCTCTACCTGAGATTGATGTGGGGCAAAGATGAGACATTTTGACATTTGACTGTTACCACGAGGCCAAGGCACAACAGTCAAAGGTCGCCCAGAAGGAAAGCAATGCCCACTCGGCCAGTTCCCACAACAGCACTGTATCCTCCACACATTAAACAGTCTTGAACAATGCATAAATCATCTGAGCAACCCCTAACTCCCTCGCTGGAATAGCTTCCTGTCTAACTGTCTGTCTGTCTGGCAGCTTTTCTCTCTGTGTTCCTGGCAAACATGAGTAGCTCAAACAGTGGAGCAGTAGCTGATACCGCCAGGCCTGCTGACAGGATGAGCAGAGCCAGCTTTCGTTCACTTACACATTAGGCTAAAAAAGCAGGGATGGAAAAGGTTTTTGCTAGCTCGTCGCCGATGAAGAGTATATGTTTCTTTCAGTGTGTGTGTGTGTGTGTGAGTGAGAATGCGGTTCTCGTGTCGGCCTCAGATCAGGGCATCTACTACTGCGGCCCACTGTGAGTGAAAAAACATACAAATACGCACACCCAAACACACACAACCCAAGCACAGAGAACACTTTGTCCATTAACATTCATATTCTTCCGGTGAAAGGTCCCAAAAAAAAAAAAAAAAGTCAGCTAGGCACACAATCGCAGGCAGGGCAGCACACACACCTGTTCCCCTTCATTGATCAAGCAGACAAAATAATATACACACACGGACGTGCACAATAAAATGAACAGAGTGTACACACAAACACACGCAAATGAACTAATTCAAATGAACTCAGACTGCACCATTTCCAACAAAGCGGTCATGGTAGTTGCACATAAGCACACTGACAGAATTTGACTAATGTCCAAGTGAAAACAACGCTCTCGGGCCTCCCTCTCCCTCCCCCAGCTCCTCCATCACTCTCCACCTCGGAGCCCAGATAATGGCTGTACTACACCAGCCGTCCACCACTCCCTGCCAAACAGTGTCGGCTGCGTAAACACAGCCCATTCACACACACACACACACACACACACACAGAGAGGGAGGACAGTCAGGCTCATCTGGGTCTCTAGTCCCAGCTTGGCTGTCCGGGCCCTCGGCTTCTCATAACAGTGAGCCATAGCAACGCTCGAGCCAAGCCGTCAGTCAATAACACAGTGGTAACAGAACCGCTCCCTTCGTGCTCAGCTCACACATGATTCCGAGCTGACATAAACATACTGCTATATGCTGCACACACACACACACACACACACACACAAGCATGCATGCAGTATGGTGCATGCTAAAAAAAATGCCAATAAACACAATAAATATGTGAAAATGCACATGCACAGACATACAGTACATGTGCACAAATGCGGAGATAGACACACACACACACACACACACACATACATACTGTAGCTTTCCAACTGCCCACGCCTTTGTACAAGTGAAAATTTGCCTGGCAGGCAGAGCTCTGTTCTCAGTAAACAGCTACAATAGCAGCAGCCAGACACTGGTGTTAGGGTGGGCAGCCACAATACCTCTGTGACCAGCACACTATTGTGAAAGCACTTATGAAAGTCCACATTTTGTATCCTGGTGGGGCTGATACAAAGGAGGAGACCATTGGCTCTGTTGCTTCATAACAGCCTGTTGTGTTATGCTGTGCTCTGCAAATTTTCATCTATAAACGGTATTCCCCGTAATGACCGTGGTAGCTGATGCAGTCTTGTGAAACACTGCTGGAAGGACTAATTTCTGCTAACATGGGAAGAAAGAGACACGCAGGCAGCCGGTCGGAGGTAACAGATTCATTCTATCCCATGGTGGCTGCGACTTGCAGATGAGTTTTATTTACAGTGGTGTGACTGACGCTGCCGAGGGGCTATAAACTGCCATTAGAGCGGAGCTGGATTCCAGCACAGGCCTGTGGAATCCAGCCTGGCACATTGTCTGTCTGTGGCTTTGACACGGCAGTCTGGGTGTCTGTGCCAACCAGACACATAAATGCCATGAACATGGACGCTATATGTGACATACCGGCACATATAGAGTATTCCCCAATCTCATTCATACTTAAGTAGATCCGCACATGGAAGGGGGATTATGAAAAGACTATATAATTGCAGGCATTGAGTCAGTCTATTTTTAGATAGCGCTGCCTATTAATGGGCTCAGCTATTATTGCAAGGTTGACAAAGATCTGCGAGCATGGTAGTGTGATACTGCAACACAAGCAATGGCAGTACCTCTTATGTTGGGACTGTACTGATGATGTAAACACATTAGTTTACCATAAAGGATACCTTTTAATATTAAATATTAGTGTGCCTTGCAGTACATTCATCTCTTGCGCTGTGTGTTTTGACTGGCCACATAAAACTTTACCTTACTGGCCAGCTGCCTAGCAACACAGGTGTCCACTAATTGCACATCAAAATTATGTGCATTTTTTAGATTGAATTAATAAAGTCAATCGTCTGCTGTTAGATTTGAATGTCCTTGCAGTTTACTTTGATCCTGATTTCCTTTTAAATAAGATCCTTGGTCTGCTTCAAACACTTCCTATCCTGCTCCAGCCACACAACCGTTTTCAGAGACAAGTGAAGGTTTTTACCTCGGTCATATCAATTACGACAAAATGACCTTGGATCAGCTGACTAGTTAAGCCTTTCAACTTCAACACATTCATTTGACATTATCTTGAAGGGATCAACAGGGTTTATGTATGTATAACAGCACTGACAAGTCCTCATTAGAATTGCAGCCACCCTATAAGTCTCTCGCTCTTTCTCTCTCTCTCACACACACTCACACACACACCATCCCCCTAACCAAGATACCACTATCTATTCCCAGTCCTGCCCCCTCAGGCATTCTAATCTTTTAATTGAATCTTTTGTAATTATAATGAAATAACTGCAGACTTCCATCAGGGGAGAAAATGATCGGGCCAGAATGTGCCAGCGGTCACAGGAAGCTCTTATTTCTCTGCCATTGCTGCCGAGATATACCCCCATTTCAATTAGCTCCTCAATTCACATTTGAACAGCACATTAAGGGAAAACAAAGAGGCGTGTGTGCCCGTGCGTGTGTGTGGCGGTGCGATTGCACACACGTTGACGGATCGCTCCAGCTACGTGTTACCGCCATGTCACTTGGATGTATCGCTAGCGAGAATCAGAGTGAATATCCAAAAAGGCTCAGCTATGTGAGCGTTTTGGTGAGAAAAACACACTTCCCCTTCCTCTGACCCTGGAGAACAGCGAAGCGTAATTGCCTCATTCTTCTAAGCAAATGAACATTGACAGAGAGGGGATTGGTCTGCATCGGCTCTCTCAAATGGCTTCCCTGGCAGTTGACTAATTCAGTTCTCATTGACATATGACTAAATCAGTGTCCATTATCCTTTACGCGCAGGGCAGCTCAGATGTAGTACCAGCTCCATGGCATAAGGCACTTAAGAGCATTACACAACCCAAGCTGGCTGAAAGGCTTTCCTTTTCAGCAAGCTGACAAGGCCGCCACACATGGTGTAGATCTGACATTGGCCAGGGCATAGCCTCTGACTAACCTCTGACATTGAGGTCTCCCACTGGTGAACAAAAAACAGGAAAACTGACCACACACTTTCAAGTCCCCCCAATTGTCCCCAGCTTACAGCCAACAGAAGTGACACTTAGCACCGCAGGAGATTTACTGCCCACACAATAGGACATACTCATTTTGTGGGAGAACATTATTTTCTAAACCTTTTTCATAATGCTAAGAGATTTCTAACAATCTCTATCCTTTTTTAAAACACATCACTACTTTGCTTTTCCGCCCTCGCTGCAGATTTTTCAAGAAGAGACCGTGCTAGATTTCATTAAACGTCTCACGCCTTATCTGTTCCCACGCTATTCCCAAAGTGTCAAAAATAAATGAATAAAAAAAGTATCATGCCATCCCCACCTGACTCCCTTTCAAAAGCCAGTGGCTATTTTGGTGTGCGGAGCGGGTGCTGGGTATTGAGTGTGGCATTGGTGGCCAGACAGGTCCTTCTGCTCTGCAGCTGGGCCGGCCTAATGAGATATCAGACTCAAACATCAATTCATCAGCCTCATTGATGAGGACAATGAGGGGCAACTGGTTCAGTAAAGAGAGCCATTATAGCTCCTCGTGTGGGATAGGGGAGCCTTGTTTACAAAGGTTATTGGGCACAGAGGGTTGAAACAGTACACCACAGCAGCCATCGCTCTGCTCTGCTCTGCTAGACCGGGCTCAGCCCTGCTGCCTTCCCCTCAGGGCAGCTTCTCAAGACTTTTTATCTCTTTGATTTCCTGGAACAAAGAACAAAAAGGGGAAAAAAAGTACTTGTGGAACCTGAAGGTCTCATTTTTAAATGTGTATGTGAGTGTGCTTGAGTGTGTGTGTGTGAGAGAGAGAGAGAGAGGGTTAAAAGGAGAGGCCTGATTGATTAAATAAACAAATCTCATCTTGTTATCATCAGGGCTCCCCAGCTAAGCAGAGCAGGCTGGGCTGGCTGGAGTCCCCCCTGGCCTCGGCCTCCTCTGACAGGGCATCTGTCTTCATTAAAGCTCAGCCAGTGTGCATGACAGCCACTGAAATGCTGGTGTCTTCACGATTAATGAAGACAGATGACTCCCCCCGAGAGGCAGTAAAAAGGAACAAAAAAGCACAAGGATGAACAAATAAAAATAAAAAATATGTCAGGACCAAGTTCAAAAAGCTCCCCAAAACAGGAATGCTTTGTGTCGTTTGCCCAACTGCCCCATCGCCTCTTGTTTTCTCGGTTGTTTTTCTGGTGTCATTTCTGGCCGTGCTCTCTCCACACTCACACCACGCCATGCACACACACACACACACATACACACACCCCCCACTCCCTTATTTTCCACTCTCACACGCTCTCTCACAGCAGTAGTGGCCCCCTGGAAGTGTATGGAAACGGACCCCAGTTTTGTCTGTCCAGAGACAGGCCTGTTGTTAGAGCCAGAGCCTTGTCTGAAGTTTGGGGCGGAAGGAGGGAGAGGAAAAATGAGAAGCTGACAGAGAGAGAGGCGGACAGAGGGGGAGAGAGAGGAAAGCTGGTCAGAGTATCCCTTGGCTTTCCGAAGATTGTGCGGCTCTGCATTCCATATTATTAATTTATTCATCCATTTATCCATTAAATAATTCATCGACTTATTAATTCATGGCTGTTTGGCTTGAGAGGAATATCATTATCCATCTAGTATCCAGAAGCGTAAACAAACCTCCAACCTAGGAGGACTTCAGCAGGCAACACACAACTTTTATCATCTGTAACATTAAACAGGCTACATCCCTCATTAACCTTTCATGAGAAATTCATTGGAAACCACGGTTCTGTTGTCAAACCCTGACTATAGCACTGGGGAGAAAAAGAGGACAAACTGCAGCTTACACATACTAAAGCTTACACACTGCATTGTTGTGGGTTCCTCTTTATCTCCTTCTGACTTTCATCTCCTCGTTCTTATAGATTTGTTTTTAGTATACAGCACCTGGCAAGGTCAAACCTCAGGTGGCTCACATTGCCACTGAAACCTGACTCTGTGCAGGGCTCACACTCACAAGTCAAACATGGACACACACACACACACACACACACACACACTCACACACACACTCACACATACACAGTGCATATCATATCATAGCAGAGAGTTTGTTTCGGATGGCTGAGCAGCTCAAACTGGCTGTGGGCTGTGAGGGGGCGGAGAGGAGAGGAGACTGCCTGTCCCAGTCTCTTCCTGTGGTGCTCTGTAGCCCCTGACAGCAGCCCCCTGGCCTAGCCCTGAGGGGTAAACAAGTCAGCACTGGGGGAGAATGAGAAAGAGTGAGAGAGAGAGAGAGAAGGCGAGAGAGAGACAGCGAGATGAACGTGTCACACCACAGATGTAAACAGGATGCCACTTACACTGAACGCTGGCACTGCCCGTCCACGCGAAGGGGTCCAGCCCCGCAAAGAAAGGGCTTGCTTTCCGCAGCATGCATGCACCACGGCTGGTGACATCATAGAGCTGACGGGGGCCCATTCCCAGAGCCTCCATACAGTCGAACATGGCACACCTCAGTGTACCCCCCCGCCCTCACTTTAAAAAAAAAACACGTAAAAACCACTGTAAGCCCTCAGACTTGCCTGTGCACTCCCTTCCTCTAGAACCAGTCACGTCACTCACTAAAACAGTGACAACAACAAACACCAGCAACAGCTAGCTAGACCTACTGCCTCCTGTTACCTCCCTCTGCTCTCCTCTCCTGTCCCTCTCTCTCTCTGTCTCTCTGCTGTCCTTTCCTGCCGACGCTTGAGTTTCCCCCTTTCCCCTCTCAGCTGGAATGCAGAGCTGGTTCCTGCCTGGCTGTGGCTGTAGCTGTCCTGTCCTGCGCTGTCCTGTCTTGTCCTGTCCTGCGGTGTGCTGTCCTGTGCTAAGCTGTGCTGTGCCGAGTGTGACTCTGACTCTACTCTCCCCCTGCCCTTGGGCGAGCTGCTCCCTGTCTGCTGTAACAGACCTAAATAACAGCCTCTCACAGCTCTCGCTGAGCCCCAGACACGGCGGAGCGAACCAACTGCCTCAGCCTGACGCTCTGAGAGGGGGTGGAGAGAGACACAGAGAGAGAGAGAGAGAGAGCCAGAGAGTGATCAAGAGCAAGAGAGGGAGGGAGAGAGAGAGAGCGGCCCAGAGGGAGGGGGAGCGGGGAGAGAGAAAGAGGGAGGGGAAGGGAGGGGGCTGGCCAGCAGAGCCAGCGCTAGAGGAAGGACTGATCTGGTTAGAGGACAAAACTTTATTCCCATTCTTCTCTTGCTTGTTTTCCCGAGCTGCTTTTGTGTTTCATATTTCAGTCCCGAATGCAAACAAACACAACGCCCCCTCCCCTCCTGTCCTATTCAGATTTGGTCCCTCTCTCTCTTTCTCTGGGTCTGTCTTTACATTGCACCTCCCCCATTTCCCCTGCAGTAAATATGAGCCCCCTCCCCTCCCTTCTCTGAGCCCCCGTCTCTAATCATAACCATATTAAAGTCCAGCCACTGGCTGGCTCTGAGAGGGGAAAGAGAGAGAGAGTAAGAGAGAGAGAGAGAGAGAGGGAGAGGGGGAGAGAGAGGGAGAAAGAGAGAGAAAGAGAGAGAGGGGGATAGGGAGAGAGGGAACATTGTGCTGTGGCTGAACCCAGAAACCAGATGCCAGGGCAAATCCCTCCCTTTTCTCTGTCTGTTCCAGGAAACAACAGAAGATGGGCAGTTCTCTCTCTTTCTCTTTCTCTCTCTCTCTCGCTCTCTCTCTCCCTCTGGAAGTGCTTTAACAGTGATGAATGAGCGCTGCCTTGCTCAATCCCCGCAGTGCATTTACACAGACAAATACCCTCAAAACACAAACACACCATGCGCTGGACACACTTCTCGCAGGTTCACTTGACCTTATTCGCAATTTATCTCTGAGCCACGTTTTGAAAGAAACACACGGCGATACAAGGACGCAGATGCCACGGGGCCCAGATTATGCAAGTGAACCATCACCTGACACAAACCACAAAATTTTGCTTTCCACATGTCTTTCAGGAGAACGTTTTCCGAGAGCACAAGCTGTTCTGTTCATCGCTAAAAACAATTAAATTTAGTCATGCCCTCATGGTGACAGTAAATCAAAGCAGGGCTGCATGATATTGGAAGAAACTATCTCATTTATCTTTTTTTCTACGACATGTATTACAATATGAAAAAATACAGGACATTTCACCAGAAACATGCAGTGTGTTATTTATGTACAGGTTTACAATTAACAATCCTAATTTTCATTAAATGTGCACTTTAAAAATCTATCCTGTTCCAACAAAACGACCCCCCCCTCCTACTTCAGCCACACTTGGTTGATTCAGCCCTCTGTCACCCCTCCAGAAACCAGCTTGGGCTCCTCCATTTCAGTATCACATTTGTGACTCTGACACTCTGGCATGGACAAGTGGAGAGAGAACAGGTGGAGAGGTATTTGGGAAAAACAGCGGATGTTTCTTAATAAACTTTACCAATCAACATACGTGTCCAGTTGTGTTATTTACATGTAATCTACCATATCTAATGATGTTCGAATGAGCGCTTAATCCGCATGATGGAACATAAACAGGCCTCTCAGCGTGGTGACAGTAAGCTTTTAACTTTTAACCGGCACCAGGCGCTGCCAATAACAGTACACGCACTCAAAAGCCGCCTCACATCGCTGAACGCCTGCCTCTGGAATCCAGGTGACATTAGCTGTGACAGACAGAAGGCGCGTCCGTCCACAAGCAGGTGACAAACAGGCTCTGCATGCACAGCGATCAGTTCACTATGTGCTCTGGCGAAGGGGTGCACCTGATCCGTTTCTCAAACAAACCAAAACAGGCAGCGCTCGTTTTCAGGTTGTAGTCCGTGACGACTGGGGCTTTGGTTGTTGATGAAGTGATCAAGCGCGCCCCTTCCCCAAAGCACAATACATGTAGAGAGCTGATCGCTGTGCATTCAGAGCCTGCGTGTCACGAGCAACAAACTCTGTGCATCAAAGAACCAAATTATTTAATATCAGATGGACTTTCCTTGTAGATTATTCGTGGAAAATGAGAAACTTGCACATTTTCCTTTTGTATCAAGCAGCAGGAAAGGTGAAGCATGATGTCTTTGAGTTAACTTGCCTCACTTAATATTGCCCATCCTGCAATGTGACTACTGCACATGTGCACATCGTGATGTCGATGCTGGAACGATATATCATGCAGCCCTAAATCAAACTAAATCAATAGGCCTGTCACTGGTCCTAACTGTTGCGCAGCAGACAGACAGACTCTGGCCGGGCTAAAGCAAACAGCCGCGTACAAAGGGAGATATATGATAATAGAATGGCTTCAGTCTCAGTGCCCTGCACATTCATCTCCCCCTGTCAGCCCAGGACAAGTGGTACAGCCCAGCAGGCAAAAAAGACACCATTTCCTGTCAATCTGTGCTGCTGGCTAGGTTCTCCATAAACACACAGTACCCTCCCTGCCTCCTCCCTTCTCTGTCTAACACTTCACTCTTTTTCCTGTCTCATGAAAGAAACCATGCTTTTACGTTTCGACCCATTCCAAATGAGTTTGATTAGAATGTTTATGGATCTGAAAGCTTTCCTTATGTCCCCCTGATTATTTTCTTAAGTTGGCACATGCGCCCGTATAGGCAAGCACATGCACTAATTTGCATACACAGGCACGCACATGCACACACAGTCACACACATGCTCACGTTTGCACATTCACGCACTCAAGAGGCCCTTTGGTGCATCAAACAGTAGGATGTGTAATAGTTTTTGTGTCTCTGTGTCGCGTCATAAAGCCGGGCACTTTATGACAGGGACGGAGCCCTCATACTGAAACTGCTATCGAACAAAGACTTTGCTAGCAGCCTGTTGTTAAAAATGACTTTTCTTTCCCCACTCTTTCTGGCTCTTTACTTCTCCTTCTCTTTGTTTTTCGTTTTTTTCCCCCGTTCTTTCTCTCCACCTCTCCCACCCATTTCTACTGTAATTGAATCAATGTCCCGATTGGGATGCATTTCAGATTAAATCATCACTGCTCTGAGTCACATTTTTATGATCCACTAGCATTCTTCTCACACTCGTCTTTTTTCTCCTTCCTGTCTTTCTTCTTTTTCTCTTTTTTTTTTTTTTTTTTCCCTCCCCGCTAGTTTCAGACGGCATCCTGCAACAAGGAAAACAAGGAAAACAAGACTGGCCAATCCCCTGGCGCTCGGTCCATACAACATCAGTGTTGTTTACCAAGGCTGTGCCTGTGTTTGACAGCTGCAACAGAATCGACTTATATTATCATCTGCCCACACTTGAGCTCCTTTGTGTGTGGAAATTTACGGCCCCGATCCTGCTCTCCCTGGTTATGACATTTCTTTTACTGTGTTTTTAGCCCATAACTCAGACCAGTAACCCCGAATTCTCCGTTTATTGGCACACACCACTGTGAGATGAAGTCTTCCACTCCAGAAGGTTGGAGTGAGTTTAGACATCTAATCTACACATACTCCATACTGCTGCTGACCCAGGCAGGTCCCTCCCTCCCTCCTCCCCTTCCTTCCCGGCCGGAGAGGTTGAACTCTAGAAGAAACCCCCACTGGGCCACTAACTTTCCCCCCAAACTTATCCTGCCCTCCCTCTCTCTCTCACTCACTCTCTGGCTCACAAGTTTCTCCATCGCTCTCCTTAATTCTCTCTTTTTTCCCTCTGTTCCTGCAAATACTCTCCCCATTTCATCAAGTTCCCTGTGGCCATTTTTTCCTGACTGCATGATTTGTTTTAGTTGACGGAGCTCTCCGCTTTTGTTTCTGGGTTTGGAAATGTTTCATGCGCAGTGGCTGCCAACTCGACGGTCATTTTGCGTGATTACAGTTTTCAATCACCTTTAATTCCACGGATTATATCAACTTTTGACGTTACTCAAAATGCTGTATTTGTTCTTTTCCTGAAGGAATCTTCCCATCTGTTTATCTCTAGACAGTGAAGCTCAGTCAGCTGGACCCAGTCAGCCTGTAGCTCCTCATGGATTGGAAACCATGAAAATCAGCCTTTACTACTGTCTGACACTCTGATGCCAATTACAGATAAGACGTATACAACGCATTGTTGCTACTTCCTCCGTATACAGTCCTTCAGCATGCAGCCAAGCAGTCAACAACACAGTGGTGTGTGAAGCAATAAAAAGAGCTTGCTTTAAATGCCTGTGTGCTATGTGCACAACTCGGCATGGTGATTTTGAAAGGAATGTCGAGCTTTTCCATCGCTGATAGCATGTGTGCAGTGTGTGGACGTGCTGAAACAGATTGCCGGTGATGATAGAGACACTGAACACCAGTCCAGAGCTCCCTCCCACCACAGCCAGCTTCAGGTTACTCACTCACACAAACATACTAACACACACACACACACACACGCACGCACAAACATACTAACACACAGATCCGGAACAGATTTATTTTTTCCAAACACTTACACACGGTCGACTAACGCTCGACTCACGCGGTCGATAAAGTCAAACACCTTTTCTTTCGTTTTCATTCATGAGGCCGCGTACATGCGGACACAAATGAAAACAAGATCCCGTGTGAATTAAGACATCAGCTCGGTAGTACAATCCTAGCGTTCTTTCTCTTGCACATCCATCATCCGATCTACCCAGAGCAGTTGTACACATGTTCAGCTCTGACAAGACATGTAATCTTATCCAGTCATCTCCCTCACTCTCTCACAATATATCTCAGGGGGATACCTGATGTGTCACTGCACGTGGACAACGGGAAAGGAAGGCCTGAGTTATGAGAAAGCGTTTTTGTTATCTATTTATTTATTTATTTATTTATTTCAGCAGCCGTGTTCGCCTCCGTTCACATTGGTCGTCCCACCAAAACTGAACAGCACTACTTTTCAGAACAATATCAATCTTGGCTATCTTTCAGCAAGGTCTTTTCCTCTCGCTGTGTCTTTCTCCCCCTCTATCTGCACTGTCATGACATTTTGCTACCCGTGTTTTGCTGGAAAAAAAGAAAGAAAGATCTTTAGCTGCTCAGCCAAAAATATGAACCCCCGTCTTGTTCCCATAGGCCCGCCCTGTGCCTCTGTGCCCACCCACGCCTTGTGAAA
>OMLB01040012.1:7073-23937 GCA_900302555.1 Myripristis jacobus | reverse complement strand
CGCGCTCGCCCTCCTGTATGTTTGCGAGCCACTTCCACACTGGAAAACTGTATCACTGAGGGGTGGAGAGATGCACAGAGATGCAGTTTCCACAGGAAATAGTTCCCAACAAAACTCTTGCCTTGCGAGGACTGTGGATCATGATGGATAGCCGTGTCATTGAATTCAGTCGGGTTTGGTTTTCAGCAGAATCAAACTAAACTCAAGTTTACTCAACTAGAAAAACTATTAGATTGGAATTACTGCCTCAACTTGTCAATTTAAGGAAAAATTAAATGCATTAACATTGTCTAAAAACAGGGATTCGTCATTTAGTTTGCATTTCTAGCGCTGTCGTTAGGGTGTAATAGCATTTTACAATGAAAAAAAAAAAAAGCCAAACGTGATGATTATTGCGAGCAGCTGCAGCTGAGTTCACTGTGAGAACGCAGTGTGCTTGCCCTCCTTTATTCGTGATTTGTTTCCATATGTTTCTTTAATATTCCTGCAAATCAGTGAGTTTACAAAGAAAACCTTTCTGATTTATTTTTAGGGGTTGTCACTGAAACCAAAAAGCCGATTCCACCATTTTAGACTGTTGATTAGACTGTTGATTTTTCCATAATTAAATGATGTTATTGTGGCTTTGCTGAAAATATTTCCCAGTTAAAATAAAAACAACAACAACAACAAACAAAAACACCTCAATCATTAAAACAGCACGAGCAACAAAATGTAAATCATGAGTTCAAGCTTATAAAAAGTGTTATTGAGGATGGCTGGACTTTTCTATTAAAGCAAATATGTCATACACTCTCGTTGTACTTTCAAGCACATTTCAAATTCAAGTTCAGGTGCATCTATTTATGCAGCTCTTCATCTCAAACAACCTTGCAAAATAATGATCCAACTAAGTAACAGAAGGCTGAAGTGCATACACACAGCAATGAAACAAAGGACATGCAAGCCTACCAATAACACCTGGCACCAATAACGGGCAGATTTACAATAAATATCAATGCTGCTGTCCTTAAGTTGCCTTTTGACAATCAATCCTCACATAGAAATATCAATACAAAGTGTTTTCTTCAACCTTGCGTCCCCTCCCTCCATTCCTCAAACACACCACCATACCACAAGACGTGCAGTCACTGTCGGAGACACAGAGCCGTGGCTTACGTCAACATGAACGTTAGTGCTGCTCTCCTTTAATGGCAGAAGGAAAGGAAAGCACTGTTTGGAGGTATTTTACTCCACTAAACAATCATTCTTTGCCCAAATTTTCAGCTGACTCAACTTCAATAATAATTTCTGGAAAGGGTAATAATATTGATGAACATTTGTTGAACATTGCTGAAAAATTGACTGTGTTTTACAGTTGCTGCTGTTAAACAGAAAACAAAGAAGTGTGATATTTAAATATAAGCAGTAATCAGCCTAAACGGCTACCACCAGTTGGTCGATCGTTCTCACCTCAGCGAGACAACAACTTGCCCACAAGTCTTTTTTACGACATTTTTATGGCCACAATGCACATAAAAACGGCCACTGCTCTGACCATCCTGTTATGTTGATTTGAATGGGAAAGTCCATTCTGGTCCATTCAAGTTCTGTATTTAATACTAACGCAAAGTCTTTCAAATATCATTTTCTGCATTCTTCATTTACTCATTTTCACTGGAGGAACTGCAAAGATTGCAAAGATTGTTTAATGTATACAATAAGATGTTTAAAAGTATTGCTGTCAGTTTCAATGTCAGTGACGGCGCTGATATTGTAATACTACACCTGGAATGGCTTGATATTGGGTATAAATGGAAATTAGTGGTAATGCTAATCTTGGCAACATCAGCTTTAAACCCTCGGTGCTTGTTCCTAACTCCCCAAAAAGCCGTATTTATAAAAATCTTGCTTAAGCCAAGTCAAAGAGAGATCTCCCACCATGCAATAAGTGCTGCGGCAAAAACTCAAATGGACAGTAATATGGACAGCGGCACTGACAGCTCTTGTCAGCTCATGATCTGGAGCATAGAATGAGAAGAGGAAAACCTGAGCAGTCTCTCATGAATGCCAGACGATAATGTGGGTCATTCAGGCTGAAGGATTAAATAATGGTCGACTTTTCTTTCGATTCACCGTTGCTCTTGTGAAGAGCAGAGGACGCTTTGTGTGCTGGAGCCTCTTGGCCAAGGGCAATATAGTGCAGATCAATGTCAGTCATTCATTGCACCACTTGGTCTGTTCAATCCGTCTGCAAAATCATGTTTGTCCTACATTCTTTATATATGTGTGTGTGTGTGTGTACATGCATGTGTGTGTGTGTGCAGATGCTGCCTGAGCTGCGGAGATACATACAGCACATCAGCCTGTCCCCAGACTCCATCAACAACGACGACGTAAGGCCCCGCGGCTCTCTGTAACCCTCGTTCTTGTGTCCGTGGCGTGTTGTCACTGTGTCTACTCTAACACCGCTAACTCGACATTGTTCCAGGCTGTGTCCCCTCTTATGAAGTACCTACATGACACCATGGTCATCCTCACCGCGACCCTTGTGAAGGAGAATCTGGCAAGGTAATTACTCACCTCTCATCTCTCCTTACTACAAGAACGGGTGCTAGCCTTGCAATAATAGTAGCCCCCTGACACTTTTTGCGGTGCAGCTGATCATTATCTAGCCATATCAGCTGAAAACATGAGGCTGAGGGAGGGTACATCAGCGGAGTAATTGTAAGTACGGATCACTTAGCGATGATAAATACAAATGTGTGGGGGTGTCATTGTGTTTGCCGTCTCTGCTAGAGTTCTCCAAAGCCTGTGGGAGCTGCTCCTGCGGATGATCCTGGACACCATCACAGAAAACAGGGGCGTGCAGGTGGAGTTTTACAACCGCTTTCAGTACACGGTGGAGGTCAGTGCTCAGCGTCTGGATTCACCGGCTGATTTTATCTCGCTGTGCCCTTTTCCAGCAGTTTCACGGTCCACTGCAGCACAAGGAGCAAGAACCAGCCCAAAACAGGAACTGGCGCCAGATCAGGCGTTAGCTGTTTGTGTTTCGGCCAGCTGCAGGGCGAAAAGAACAAGTGTCGTGTTGTTGTCGTGACCACCTAAAAAGGCATAGCAGATTTAACAAACCAAGAAACTTAATCAATAGCTAATGGTACAATCATTTTTGTAACGGTTGCACATCTAATTATGCACACGCTTTTATCTTAGTCAGGATCCCGCTCTTAGCCCAGTTCACTGAAAGGCAGCCATAGTTCTTTCTTGCTTGTTTTCTTTTCCTCAAGCTCCCGTTAAATTTCCTTCCGTTTTTTGGGGGAGTTTTTTTTTCTTTTCTCGCACACTATCAGGATTCAGACAGGGTATAATGTCCTACTTTGTTTGTTGTAAACTTGTGGGCTTGTAAAGTCCTTTGAAACTGTGAACAGCGATTTTGAGTTCTAATTAAACTTAAACTTGAAACTTGAATCTAATCCCCTGACCAAATGACGATGAGAACGTGGACCTCGTCTTTGCTCCATGATGCTGTGTTTTTTGTCCAGCTGGCATCTTCAAATGCTTTCATCATCATTAAATGTGGCATAAAAGTCTGTAACCAGTCAGTGATGAACAGTTCAGTAGTCCTGCCTGCAGGGTCCTGTTGGTTCCTGTTCATCCCACATATCAAGCAGAGACCATAAACCACCTGGGACTGGAAGTGGACTCCAAATCCAAAGTTCCTGTCTCAGTTCCTAAAAAATACTGAAGGGTTTGGTGCCACTGCAGTTTGTCTGTGAACCATAGGCTATTATGGTGAAGGTAGACGTCCTTAGAAGACATTGTGTGAACTCTCAACTCTTATTATCCAGACCTGCATGCTTGCTGCTGTGTAGTCATTAGCATGTATGAGTTTTTTGAAGTCGCTGAGTGGTAGTGCAGTGCTGACAGGAGTTCCCCTCGTGAATGACAATGTAAGAGTTCCTGTATTCTAATGCCAGCGTAACTCACTGGCAAGGGACATGACAGAACATGACAGAAAAAAAAAAATCACAGCATGTCGCAAACGTGGGCTGAGCGTGTTGTTTGGCACACAGATATCCTGTTTGCCTACCAAAGGTTTCATGCTGTTTGTGTGAACAACACGTTTCTGTGCTCTGCTAGCACTACTTATGTTCTATGAGGATGAGAGGAACCAGAGCAACACTATAAACTTGTATAAACTATTTTTCCTACATGAGTGTTCAGTGTTAAATGGCACACCGTTGGCCAAAACGTGTGTGCATGAATCCTGTGCTGAAAAAAAGATGTTAAAAATTGAAAAATGAAGTGAGGCTGTAAAGAATTCCCTTCTTTGAGTGCAAGCTGTCTACTTGTTTTGACTCCTACTCGAATGTTCCTGTGCTTAGACCTTGTTGCAGTTCTTCCACGCCAGAGGAGATGGTCTTGCCTTGGAGGACATGAAGAGTGGCGACTACAAGGTTAGAGCCCTCGCAGTCTGCCAACCACATGGTGTCTTTTATCATGTTTACCCATCCTCTGTATCTTTCTCTGACCCTCGTCATGATACTTTAGGTCTTGGAAGAGGAGCTCAAGCTGAATAAATGTTCCTCCTTCGAGCTGATCGAACAGTACTTTCTGGAGAAGATTTCCCATCAGGTGTGGTGCAAGTGACCAGACTGACCCATCTCATTTACCCCTAAAGTGGGTAGGGTGGTATTGATTGGAGAGCACATGTTTGAGAAGATACAATGAGATAAAGTTTGCTGGGAAGACACAAGAGGTGATTTGTGGGAGGCTGATATGTGCTGATTTTGTGCTGGAACTAACTCACTCAAGAGCTGAACTTGCTTCAGGCGGAAAAAAAATAAATACATTTACATCAGTTATGCTCACATTGTTTCATTTCACTATCCCTGTTCTTCTTCCTCTTGATGGCAAAGAATAACAAACATCCTCAGTAATCATGAATGTATTCAATGTTCCAGAAAACACTGAAGCATACCCGCTTCGGTCGAATCAGTGTGAAGTGCTACTACGATGCTCCGGAGCAGAGGCTGACAGTGGAGATTCTGCACGCGGCAGATATCATCGCACTGGATGCCAACGGTAAACTGTGTGACACAGAGACAAGTGCAAGTCCTTGTTCTCCTCGCTGTCCAGCCGAGTTCTCACTTTGTCTTCCCTCCCGTCCCACGCAGGTCTGAGTGACCCATTTGTCATCGTGGAGCTCTGTCCTCACCACCTCTTTCCCATGGCCAAGAGCCAGCGCACCCAAGTAAAACTTAAGACACTGCACCCAGTATTTGACGAACTCTTTTATTTGTGAGTAGCAACTCCTTTCCGTCCCTTTCCTGGTAAGTTATACACAGCCTACGTCTGATTCCTTTTGTGTCTTTTGTCTCTTCCAGCCATGTCAGTCCTGAACAGTACAGGCACAGGTTTGCATGTTTGACCTTCACTGTGATGGACTATGACTGGCTCTCCACCAACGACTTTGCCGGTGAAGCCGTGGCCCCTCTCAGTGACTTTTGCTGGCCGGGGAGACCAAACGCTTCGGCGGCCGGCAAGAGCGTCCAGCCAGTCATTCTCCACCTGTCTCGAAACAAGCCCAGCGGTACATATACAGTAGCCCTAGGCTGTGTCAAACCACATTTTTACACTAACACATAGCACTGGGCCCTCGGGAGACCGAGGGCTTTATGTCTGGGAAGGCTTTCCAATTACTTGTGCAATACAACATAGATGGCCATTCGATCTAGAGATAATTGCGTCAGGTGTAGGAAGCACTCTCATGTCTTTGCTCTTCCCTCCAGAGAAGCCAATCATGAGGATGCTGGACGCACGCATCGGAGACAGGGAGGCTCAGGAGTTTGTCCGCAGGCTGAAGGAAATTGAGAAGTCGATGGAAGAGGAGTAAGAGCTGTCAGCGCTGCCTGCCGTATTGGTGTTTTCTGACCACGTCTTGCGACATGTGCTTTTGTACTTGTTGTACTGTTTACAATATTTGAAGTTCTTTCCTATCCCATTGTTTGTGCAGTAATTATGCCAAAACAAGAAGAAGAAAAAAAAAAGATGGAAAACAGTGAGACCTACTACTGTTTTCTAATCTGGAGATTAACATTCTGTCACTGTGCAACCCTCTGCCGTCTCAGTTTAACTATATTTAAGAATCTTAATGAATGGTTGATCCTAAATGTTGCTACTCTATATTTTTTGTAAAGAGGTTATTGTTATCTTTGTTGTATTTATCTTTGATATGATAGAGTTAACATTTAAGAACTATTTTGTGGAAGTAGCTTACATATCAAATAGTTTTCAGTCAAAGTCTAAAGCTATACCTCAAAAATACTCATTAGTTGCAGGGAAAAAAAAAAAAGGGTCCACACCTTTCACGTTCCTAATGAACACCGTGAGGAATTTAACTGCATGAAAGTCGAATTTAGAATGTAAATGCCTGAACCCATGTTAATTTCCCTGAATATATGGTGGCTTATCAACAGAACGAAGCAGTTGAGAATAAAACGTACTTGAAGGAGAAAGTTAAGACTCAGCACATAGCTTTGGTGGATTATATCTTGTGAGATTTAGTGTTGGAAACCTATTGAGTCATGCCCAGAAGGCCGATGAGACCCATCACCGGCAGGGAGGCTCAACTCTCCCCTGAGAACAGCACAGCTTCGCTCTCCTTTTTCAGAAATGCTCTTCACAAAGCTCATCCTGGATTGCTGCAGGCGAAAAGAAAGTCCCTTTTTTTAAATAACTTCTTTCAGGCCGCTTGACAGTAGAGAATCAATTTCACATCGGTTAATTTGAATCATTTTTCTAATAACGACAAGCAGCAGCCGCCTCGCTGTACAAACTCAGCACAAACAGGGCCTCCCTGATTCAGCATCCATTTGCAAACTTGCTATCATGTCAAGAGCAGGTTAAACACTCACTTGGCAACGTGCAGAACTGATTCAGTAAGTGGAATGCTGCTAACCCAATGAACAAATCACTGACATTTCTACTACGCCCGTAAACGAGAGGTTGACGCCGCCTACATGGTCGAATGGCTCGTTGAGTCCGACACAAGCAAGTCAGTCATCAAGGCGTACAGCAACTGAGCCTCTAAACAAACTCAAGTGATTTATCACTTACGTCCGCGCCAGGTATTCTGACCGAAGCATCGCCATGCCTATCTGCTTGTTTATCCACTCCAATACTTTGACTGAATTGTTTGTTCAGTCTGAAAGTGAGGTGTCAGTGAACTCCATACACTAGCAACTCAACTGCTGAGCGAACCTAATGATTCACAGCATCGCGCTTGTGGCGTGAAGTGGTTTGTTGTTTGGATGTCACTTAATGACACCTGATGAATGGATGAGCAAGGACATTTGAGAACTGTGGATGATTATGGAGAGGAGTTCGCCAAGGCAGGCAGATAAAAGTTGCACTCGGATGCCCGAACTGATTTGAAATTTCTTTACAGGGAATAGGGACTATATTCCCTCTATTTCATAGCGTTGAGGATTTACCATCACACACACACCCATTAATTGAAAGGAGGAAAAAGGATACCCTCTTGAATACCCACAGATAGTGCAGTGTGTGCCACAACGGGTGGCTCCATTTCCGGATGGTTAAGCTTCAAAAAATGCGGTATAGTTACTCGATGGGCGAGGCCAGACCTCGTTTGCTGCAACAGGTTTCATTGGCCTAACAAATGGGATTCAACACCAGCTCTCACAAGGATACAGTCCTCCACAGTTATATGTCATGTGCACTGCCTGAGATAGAAACAGAGTTTTTTTGCAGAAAAGATTTATGGTTAACTTTGCAAAAACCTGCGGGTCTGACTAACACCTGGAGTCCAGCCACTCTTACCGTGTAACAAACATGAAATTCTGATGCACCGGAAACCTTACTACTACAAATCTAGCAAAACAGCCTAACAACGGAACAGTTTTCTACTCTAAATAGCTGTGAGATAGCAAGTTAACATCATCGTAGCAAGCCTTATTGTCACAAATGTAGCTTCAAGTTTGACAATTGGTGAATGTACAGTAGATAAACAAGGCGGGGCACGGCGAGGTGCTGTCCCGAACCCGACTCAAAAACACCCACCAACCATCCTGCTGTGTTTCTGTTAGCATGACAATATATTAAAAAGCTCAAAAGAGTTTGGGGCTAGTGATTTGGGAATTCTTGTGAAAGGTTTCTAGAAATAAAAACTTGATTTTGTTTTGTAAAAATTTCTACGATAGCTTACCGACACACAAAATGGATCGAAACGTGCGTTCCTGTTAAAACCAAGGACGCCTGCTCACTCTCGATGTGCAAAGTAACACTGGAAAAAATCAAACTGTAGCACGCACTGAGAACTTTGCACCAAACCTACACACCGACAGCATTTCGATAGTGCTATTACTTCACTGTAGCTGCTTGTGTTGTGCTTTGTCGTTAACCCGTGGAGCTGTGAGGGCGAGGCAGGTTAACATGAAAAATCATGCCTGTGCCTGTGAAGTGCTGTGCTGAAGGGGTTCTTCAGGTGTTTAGGAAACGTATCTTATGTAATGTGAGCAAAGAGTCCTTTCAGTCCCTCCAAAAAGCATTTCCCTCCATGTTTTACTTTTTAAAATATCGGAGGAACTTTGCAACTTAACTCAGAGAAATACGCCTGTCATCAATTTCTATTCATCCCCTGGTTCACAATATATTTCATCATATAACCCTAAACCCAGCCACCAATCCTGGGGACTTTCATATGTTTTCAGAATAGTTTATAGCCCTATGGACCTCAAAAGCAATTTCCAAATACTAAAAAAATACTAATTCCAAATACTAAAAAAATAAAAACTCTTGGTCTCTCAAAAACCAAAACACTCATACACAAACAATACACAAGATTTGTTTTGGGTGACAGTGCAGTGTTTCCAATTCCCAGAAACCTGACTTTTTGATTATATGATTATATTCCATCTGCATTGTTTATAAGCTGGACATTGTGGCAAGATGTTTCATAAAAAAGCTCATCTCCCTGCTCTTCAACACAACTGTTATACATATATATAGATATAGATATAGATATATTAAAGCTTTCAACAATAATTTATACACCTGGGTATGTTTCAAGTTAATTGAAAGCTAACAGAAATGGGGAAAAAACATCAAAATGAAAAACAATCTGCCACAAAGTTCTCTTGTGTGAGGAAAAAAAAAACTTTCCCTTGAAATAAAATCGTCTGTTCTCGGGAACAGCTGCTATTGTTCGACCTCCTTATGTTGTGTTCAGCCTGGCGGTCTGTGCAGTAGATTGGTTTATTCTTGTAAGCATCAAATTTTTCAAAGATACAGTATTTTCAGCCTTACAGTATTTAGGCAAATCGCAGTATGATCACACACTAACTATAGTCCTGCAAGGTGCAATTTATAAGAGGCTGTGGTTTTGCTGAATTTTGATAGTCTCTGGGTTGAAAATCTACGACAGAGGACTTCAAACTGTGAATCATTTGAACTTTAATGCAGCTCCTTGTGCAACGACTGTCGATGCGGACTTTGACACATATTTGTTTATGGTATTAAAATAGAAATATTGTTGTCTCGGATTGCAACCGACTCATATCTGGTTTTGTCGTCTACCGTCCAAATTTTAATGGCAACAGCTGAAGAAAGTGATCCTCAAGAGGCAAAAGTCTTGAATTTGTTATTGTAAAAGTGAATTATTTGTCCTTGAATTGTAAATGACTGTGTTGCTGTTCATTGGATTATACCTTTGGGAAATGTCTATGACCTTGAATAAAGATTGTATTTAAATATGAGCTTGGGCCTTTGTTTTGATCATTGACAGGAGCATAAAGCATTTGAACTGGTTGAACGACGATATGAGAAATATTTGATTTATTTTCAACAAACTGTGACTATGATGAGAGTGTAAGAGTTTTAAATCATATGAAAAATGTTTTGAAACAACTCATGAACGCTCCAGTTATTTGACTCCAGGCTTTCAAAACTCAGCAGGTCTCTTTCGTCTTTTACAAACGCCTTCCGTCTGCACTTCACTGCAAATCCATTATCCTCCACACCAACCGTCAGCGTCCCTCCTGTCTCTCCTCTCTTTCTATCTTTCCTTGACCTTAAAAATGCCACCTCCCCTCCACCACAGGGACCCTGGAGATCAAACACACCCTGTAATGCCACAGCGACCATGGACAAAAAGCATAACACTGTGGAACAAGAGAGACCACTTTGTGCGGTCTGGCATCAGAAGGCAATAAAACTGACCAAGACACACTCACTTCGCTGTCACCATTTCCAAACTTCTCATAGCTGCAGGATGTGTGTATTTCCATTGAATGTCAATCAATAAACTCTAAATCATCGAAACCCAGTGACAACTGAAGAGTATTGAATTTTGTGCCGGCTCAGGTGTGAACAGAGCTTTATCATCTTATACAGACATCGTGCCCTCTAGTCAGCGCCTGGACACACCACATCCATAGCACCTGACGCCTGGCACCTGACAGCTTCCTGGTGCTTTGCTGATCCTTTGCAGCTGGGACCCACACCGGTCCCATTTACCATTTCATCGGTTCCTTCTCCTCCGCCCTGGATCACAGGAAAACACACAGCCATAAAAAAAAATAAAACAAAATATGGACTCACATATGGACGTAAAGTGATTCCACATTTTTACCAGACACAGCCACATATTCATGTGCGGAGAGGGAAGGACAGGAGGTATGAGGAGAGAGATGGAAATCCACCAGTGTGATTTAGCATACTGCTTTTAACCACTAGATGTCCTCAAAATTTCACAAATCTTTCCCATTAAATGTGCATCACCACAATACAGAGTGTTTTAATCCATCTTTGCTGTCCTATGGATCGCTTCATTATAGTGTGATGAACTTAATCATGCCGGCACGATGCAGCAGCTCAGGTAAACTCTGGTATGTGGCATCATTAAGCCCCACGGCCATCATCATCACTCTCCATCAAATGCACAGCTTCTACGATGGCACAAGTTTCTTGTCGCCTTCAGAAGGACAGATCTCTTGTCCAAAAAGCGCTGAGTAATTGCAGCACGGTACAGGAGACATATTAGTCAGTGGAAGAAATTCTGCATCCACAACAAGTTCAATAAAATATGACTGAAGTTTAAGCCACTTTAAAATAAGTCGGCATGCTCTAATCCTTGTGAAATGTATGCTGTCACATTTAAGGATATTACATTCATGGCTGAAAATAAATTGAGACTATAGGTTTTATGAAAAGACATATATTACTCCATATAAAGCTTTTATGCTTGTGGATAAATGCGATATTGTGTGATGAAGAATGGTTGCTTTGTGTCTAGTGTACAATGTCCCACAGTGCTTTTGGGATTATGAAAGCAGAGCTCGCACTGCCCACTGAATATGCAGCATATTAAAGCATTAGTATACACTAAAGCAAACTGCATGTATACTGGGCATACAAGGGCTCAATCATCAATTTGAGATTAAAAAAAAACAAAGAAAACAATGAAATAATTCAAAATGTAAAGAAAACCAGTAAAGGTTTTTGTTGGTGTCATGTGGCGTCCAACTGCAATTACAGACAAGGGCTGAGCAAATTTGTTTTTTCAAGTGATGCAAAGTATAATAAACTAGTGAAATCTCCAACTATATAAATGAAGAGACTTATTTCACACTGCTGCACACATGATCAACAGTCACCAGGTGAAATCATGACTGAACTTTTATGGGTTCGCCTAAGATGTGAAGATTTCTGCCTCCTTCATCACTGAATGCAGAGGAAGCCTTTCTATATTAAATAAAAATGATCCTGTATCACACTACATACAGATCAGGACTTGCATGACAGTCGTCCAAGGAGCACTGAAGCAGTCAGCCAACTAACATACACATGTCGTGGAAACATTACCACAAAATGTGTATACCGAGTAATATTAATGTGGCGTCTATAGGCTCTAATTTAATCACTTCTGGTGAGCATATGCCTGAGCAAGTTGAGAGAAACCTAGAGAGGCCCCTCAACCCCCTGTTGAGGGGCCTACAATCTGGGGTGGAGGTGGGAGTGATGATTGCAGCAGCAGGGAAGCATCAGTCAGCATCACTGAGGAGCAGAGAGTGAGTAGGTGCACTACACCGGTTTAAATAGACCACCTTATTGGGATCTGTGGCATAAATTTCATCATGATGAGAGCTTGACTGAGTCATACCCCTTTCCCACTGTGAGAAGAGGTAGTGCTGTGCCCAAGGACTGTTCTTTATCATAGGATTATCACCTGATGAACCTTAGACGTTGAAATCAGTCGTCTTTTTAATGTCATGTTTGAATAAAGTCTTTTTACATATTTAAATATTCCTGCTCGATGCAAAAGTGCCTGAAGTTTATCTCCTTCCTTGTTGTTGACTACTTTTCCACTGCAGGAACTGTCCCCTGCAGAAGACAGGAACCCTTTTGAGAAACCAGGAACCGTTATCCTTGTTTCCACTAAATGAACCAGTCCTTCTTTTTGCAAAATCACAGCAGCAAAGTAGAAATAATTATGATCATATTAAAAGCTTTGACATCGTCCATGTTTACTGTTTTGCTGTTGTCAATAGTAACCTCCTCCTTCTTTGCATTTTCTTGGGGTGTGGTGGAAACATGAGCTTTGGGCGCTCGTTCTCCCTCTGGATCCCACTCCCAAGAGTAAGACCCAGGAACTCTGGCCCCAGGAGGTTTTTGGTGAAAAAAAAAGACACAATGGAGGTTAAATCAAACCTGATGACCGGCTGAACCTACAAAACTGACTCATGCATGTGGCTTAGTATTTGAGTCCATCAGGAGATGCCCCATCTTTCTTACAAACACCCCAATGCTTTAGTGTAACACTATCGACATGCATATATGCTTTATCTACAAGTGCCACTACTCTAACATGTAAACGCATCGAGATAAGCTAGACTAGTAGGGCACTCTGGGGAACTGATTTGCTTGAGCTTCTTTAAAATCTACACAACAAGAAATGTTCATCACTGGTGTTGTCATACTGTCATGAAGTTAGATAAATGAAATGATTAAACCGTACAGAAAAACTGAAACTATTCAGGAATAAAACACGCTCAGGCAGGTGATGTGCGTTCCTCAGATCCAGCAGGATAGACAGCTGATCATGCTCAGCGGTGTCAGAGCATGAAGTGAGCTTTCCTTATCAGGTGTTTTGTAAGTTTAAGCAGCGGGGGAGAGAGGTGGGAGTCTTGGACTGGCACTGATCTCCAGGAATGTTGGCAGTGCATTGTGGTCCTGATGGGTGGCTGCTGCGGCTCCACCGCTGGCTCCGGCAGATACATTAAACAGCACTGTGATCCCGGAGTGTCTTATCTCCCTTCAAAACAACCTTAATCCTCCCTACAGAAACGTTACACGGCGTGCCCCATCCCCTCCCGCTAAATAGCCCAACCTGTAGATAAAGCATATAAGCATAGCCCTCCTCCACCCCCCACCCCCTCTCTCTGTCTCTCTCTCTGAGATTAAAGCATGCACACCTGCAGCATCTCTGACTGGGCTCTATGTGACTTACCTGTCAAGACTGACGCTACCTCTGTAGTCATGACATTCCACTACATACACTGCATTTACATCAATGGGCTTTCATTAATTCAGGGCCGACTTAACCCAAGTTATTCTCACACCTGTGCTGTGGTGTCAGTGTTCTCATTCTCAGGGGCACTAAAGCCCTAGCTCCATTACAATTAGTAATTCAGTCTCATATTCAAGGCTTAAAAATGTTGTTTTGTGAAAAAGTCTGCCTGTTGGATGAGATAATCCCACTTGCAGCTTCACAAATGCAGCGTCACTTTTTTCAGGATTTTTTTCTCTGTGAACAAGTGTAAATATGTTGAAATAAGGCAGAATCAGCCCACTAGTGTCAAGACAATGGCACTTGATTCAAGAAAAGTCTGACAAGTTGATTAGCATTGGAACTAAGACTGAATATGAAACTATAAATCTGACTTGCTGAGGGGATTTTTTTTTTGCAGTGTAGCAGTGTGTCCTAAAATAAGTTCAAGGTGCAATTTCTGACTCAACTTCACACAACTCCATGAGCTTCCCTGCACCCACACAGACTCAGGACTCAAACACCTGCTGAAAAAGCCTGAGGTTTCTGTCTGCAGGTGCTTCTTGGGCCGTGGCGTCGGCGTAATTAGGTACCTCTGAGGCCCACCTCTCCTCTCCAGCGATAGTGATGAGGCCGGGGTGAGGAGGGGCCGACACAGCAAGTCCTTTGTGGCTTCAGGGGCCCCTGTCAGAGAGAGCAGAGATGATATTGGACAGCTTGCCCCTGAGGAATGCAAATGGGACAGTGTTTGGTCCAAGGCCAGCGAGTCTGCTGCTGGGCCGATCAGAGAACCGACCCCTGTGCTTCACACCACATCAGCTGAGTACAGTGAGGGAGGGGCAGAGGAAGTCAGGGTCTCCATATTGTCAATACAGCAAATCAGCCTCTAAGCTATGATGAGCTCCCCATAATTATGTATGGCAGTGTTACAAATTGGATTAGACACAGCAGAATATGCTTCATCTAAACAGACAGGGGACATCAGGGCCAAATGCAGCAAGTCAACACCAGATTCACCAAACATTTTTAACCATCTAAAACTGCTCTCATAGCCAGGTGTGCTGAATGATGGCTCCCATCTGTTTATAAACCGGAGGTTTATGAGCATTTGTTATTAGCATTAGGGCAACTGTTGTGCCGTGTGCAAAATACTGTGGCACATTCCCAAGAATTAGATTTGCCACCAAAACAAGGCGGTACGAAGACAAAGAGCTTCAACAGATGAAATCAAAGTTGATTGTGATCAAGTGGTTTGGGCTACAAGTCAAATTTCCCTCCTTGGGACAGTAAAGGTATGACATGAACTGAACTAAACTGAAGTGTTAAATGGAGTTTGCAACATTAAAAAAAGCACTGATATTAAAGTAAAGTCAAAAATTCAACAATGGTAAAAAAAATAAATAAATCTGTGATGCTGTGAATGTCATCTCCGCAGAGGGATGTGCAGTTGCTGGAATAAAATGAAAATGGTTCAATATTAAAATGGAGACCAAAACACTCATTGCCCAAACCGAGCGCTCCATGGTGACGACTGCAGGAGGACAGGATGGTTTTTGAAATCCTACCATTGAAAGAGACACAGTTCTACTGTATAAACACTCTAAAATTCATTTCTGCATAGAAGTATTGTTAATAGTCAATAGTTAATAGTTAATGTCATAGTCTGGCTGTTATTTCAACAAACTCTAAAATGTCTGCACCGAAGTTTTCTTTATTTTATAACCTAATCCTTATAATAACTCGAAAGTATTTTTTACATTCTTCAGTTTTAAAATGTATGTTTCCGTGTGTAGACAACAAATTTTACACTCTGACAGTGATTTTTTTTTCTCATCTTTGCAAGAGTGCTCTCGACCGCTCATTAAAATAATTTCACCAACAGAAAAGTAGAAAATAAAAAAATAAATAAAAGCATTGGTGAAGCCCAGAAAATCAATGGGTGGTAACAAAATAAGAGCAAATTGTGGGTATGAACCAAAAAATGTGACGAAATGTGTATATAGTGTCCTACATCTGGCCCAGTCATGTTCTGTTTTCCCCTCCAGCTAAAGAACATGACTCTTTGCATGACTGGGAATCTATATTGTGCTGTGCATATGTGCAACTGTCTTTTCCAGGAATCTCTTTATGAATAATCACAGTCAGGAAAACGCCAGGAGGTTATCATATGATTTGCATGTGATTCTCCCCGGGTCCCTGTGATGTTGTGTCTGGGGTCAGTCCAAAGCAACCATAGGGGAGTCAGAAGATTGGAATATCCTCCTATTCTTTCTGAGAAACTTGTCATTTAGTCAGTGTTAGCCCTCCTAGACAGTTGAACATCTTGTTTGGGAATTTACTGTCCCTCTGGTGGATGATGGATGGCTGGAATAATGACAGAGAGAGTGGCAGTACAAAAACAGAGCGTGAAAAACACAGACAAGATCATACAGTGAAAGTCAGCCAGTGCCATAGTTTGATGCCTGAGAAAAATTCTCATTTTGGGACTTAAATGAAAGCAGAAGCGTTTTCTTTTTGCACTGGTCTGCGGGCTCGCTGGAGGCCTCTGTGAAGAAACCGTTATTGTGGCGGGGCCTGTCAGCATGAATCCTCTGTTTATCCACTCAGTTCTGTAAGCATAGAAACTGTGGTTCCCTCCACTGGCCCTTAAACACACATATATGCCCAGCTCTCTCTGGTATAGCACACATATTATAGCACAAAGGGGGTATGGGAATTTTAAAAAGCTGGGGTTTTGCTCACATTCACTTTATTTGGTACTGATGGCACCAGAATCCCAACACAGGAATTTGTCTTGGTATGCATGTGTTCACAGTGATTACAAGACTGAGGGTAAGTATGAGACATGGTTCATCATCTAAGTTCCCCATCCTCCTGGCGTGCCCCTTTTTTGTCTATATAAAGCATGTATGCAACTTTTTGTTTCATGCTCTTTTGGAAGTTTGTTTTATCTGTGCGCAGTGATATGGGAGAAGCTATTCCAAGCATGACCGGCGGTGTTATAATAAACTTTTACCTTACCTAGAAGCACGGTGGTCTGAATGGTTAAGCTGCCAGATGGCTAGGGTTTTCTTGACATGCAACTCCAAAGCTGTGATTTTTAGTCATTTATTTAATTCTGTAAAGCATAGGAAGGCCAGTAACTTGATTGAAATGTGCTGCTTTGTCCAAACAGCTGTGGTTTTAGGCAAACTTGATTTGATGAAATGTTAATGATCCCAATATGTAAATTGGGTAAATGACACCGTGTTTAGTGGTCATAATGGTGTCCTAAATAGCGCAGCAGTAAAGCATGACTAATGCCCTGTTGTTCAA
>OMLB01040009.1:1799-13384 GCA_900302555.1 Myripristis jacobus | reverse complement strand
CACGCATACCCGCTCACATGGACACACACACACACACACACACACACACACACACACACACACACACACACACACACACACACACACACTCACTCACTCACTCACACAAGGCCAAATGAGTAGCTTCCAGCAGTAAGATACGGTGTATTCCCCATGCTCATTAGGGCATACAGCATCAATTCAGGGAAGGCCCATCACTCTCTCTCTCTCTCTCTCTCTCTCTCTCTCTCTCTCTCTCTCTCTCTCTTTCTCTCGCTCTCTCTCGCTCTGTGTGTGTGTGTGTGTGTGTGTGTAATCCTGGGTTACCCCTATTCCTAACTCCCTCCCCTCACACTCTTTCCTCATTTTTGCTCCATGTCTCTCATTATGTCTTGCATTTTTTTTGCTGTCTTCATCATTTGGCTCATTACACTGTTTGTTGCCTTTGTATCCAAGGGGTGTAACCTCTTGGTTCTGAAACCAAGACCGAAACCGCAACACAAATGTCCACGGTCCCGAGTCGTGGTTCTGTCTTCTGTGCTTCGGGCCCCAATATGGAAGATTATTAATCTGCTGTATAGAATAATTACTGTGACACAAACCAGTGATTTGACAGTGCCACATGAAAACTATGGTGATGTTAGTGAGATGGAGGAGAGGAGGCAGGCTCATCTGCAGAAAGTGTGTAAACTTTAGGGCCAATAGTGACTACAACCAGTGTTGTAGTCACTACCGGGTGCTGTCCATATCCAGGCATCTCCTCTCCTGCTGTTTCTGTTAGTAATCACTGCCTGTCCCCTTCACTGACTGAAGTGAAGACCCGTTAAAAATATAGTGATTCTGAAATGTCCCAGAGGTACAGACAATTTCCCCAGGGAGGTGAGCCAAACATGTTGCGCTTTTTAACGAGAATAAGCAGTAGGCACTGACTGTCACAGGTGACACACAAAGCGACCTCTCACACGCATTTCCCGAGTCGGCCTACAAGCCCCGAGTCAGCACAAACAGGGATGACCATCATAACTGGATCCAAGAGCGAACAGAGACCCAGGTCTCACTGAGCCGCTGTCAACTCTTTGTTTTCAATTAAAAGTTGCAGTGAATTACATTATGGTGCATTCAAGCTCTTGTAAGTAAAAATTAGTACTGGGTGAAGATACATTATTATGTTGTCATAATGTGTTCAAATGTGATCTTGTAAAATTTACTTTCTGCTGAGAAACTTGAATATATACAGCAGTCTGAAGGAGGAAAGTGTTACTGTTCTCACAGCAATATGAAATAGATATTAGAGAGGGACTTAAGACCTGTTAACTTAATACTAATTCTACATAATACATGAATGAAATATGGCACATGGTGCATTTATTTAGTATTTCAGCTGCGATTATTGTCACTGAGGTTACACACTCTTGTTATTTATTGGTGTTATGCCTTTAGTGAGACAGGAGATGGTATGTTACACAAGGTGAAGAGCTGGATGCAGGTACTTTACACAGTTTCCACATGCTTCGCATTCCTTTTGTTTGTTTATTTTATAAATGATAGGCTCGGTCTTTGGCCTCTCGTCCCTTTCATTTACATGGGAAATGTTCACAGACCAGCCAGGCTGGTAAACTTCTGGTGAACTGTTGTACTGGTGGGTAAACTGTGTACAGTTTACAGATAACACTTGATGGATTTGTTGCTGCTGAAATTCAGACAGTGCTCCAACAGTTTGCTACTTTCTGCTGTTTGGAGCTGCTAGTGTGTAAGGATTTCTAGTGCAGCTTTAAGTTGAAAGAGGAGACAAGAATACATTCGTTCTAGATATCACTGTGACAAGTATTTTCAAAACTGTGTGTGAAGGTGCTCCTGGATTTCAGCAACACACTTTGTTTGAGGGGAGGCTCTTACTCGAAAATATCACTGAGAGTCGCAATTAACTGTGCAGATTGTTATATCAGTTATTGTGGAATGAATATTTTATTTAAAAAAAAAACCATGTAAGACATAACAGCAACAAAAAGGCCCAAAAGGATATGAATGAATGGAGAGCATATTGCACATATAATCTTGTTTAGGATGCTGGTTTGGGAGAACCAGGCATACAGGGTTAGAAATACGCTTCTCTAAACATTTTTGCCTATTTGTGATTCAGTTGACTAAATACGTAATTAAGCTGCTTTGTCAGAGAAAAAAAATCTATTTTTATAATCTGTCAAATGCATACTTTTTCATGCCAGGTTGGTGGATGTAGTGGACGCCAGACCTTGAGGTGTTTTGTTGTTGTTGTTGTTGTTTGGTCGGTTATGGATGAGTCATTCATCAACCTCTAGTGACAGGCAGGTCAACTCCCATAGTTCACCCAAATCTGCCCACATTAGCAGCTCAACCGTTTGAAATCACCTGACATGGTGGTAATTTTAACAAAGCTCAAACCTGCATCTACATGAGCCCGCTTGCCTAATGTTACATAATGCCAGGAGGGATAAAGTATGAGGGAAAATGAGCTAATTTGCCAAAGAATATTCTTCTGTGTGACTGCTCATTTTGTTATTTTAATCTTTTCAGCTCACGACCCTCCTGCATTTATTCATGAATCTGTTTTGCTGACTTCCTACTTGCTCAAAGGTGTGCTTTACCCAGAGGACCTGTGGGTTGCTGTTGAATGCGTGTGTCATTATGTCCCTCCCTTACTCTCCCCGCCAACCCACTTTACTTCTTTCTGTCCGTCCATCCATCTATTAATGAGCTGTTCTTGTTTACCAGCCCTGAGTGTAATACCACCCGCCGTCCTGCTCACCTGCCACAATGAAAAGGGGGAGGGCCTGCAGCTGTGTGTGTGTGTGTGTGTGTGTGTCTGGCCCAGACGCTGCGATGTAAGTGGGAACTCCAGCCTATAGTGCAAATCTAGGGCACAGGAGCAAAAAGTGTGTATGTGTTGATGTGTGTGTGTGTACTCTAAGCCCAAAGGGTAGGATGTAAGTAGGAACCCCTACCTATAGTTCAAATCTAGGGCACAGCAGTGGCGTGTGTGTGTGTGTGTGTGTGTGGCAGTAAAAAGCCATGTTATGAGGTGAAGTGCAGGGTAGAAGGCGTCTGATCGTTTTCCCTCGTCTCTCTCGCCTAAGGGGTTAACTGTGTCTCTTTGAATGTGAAAGGAGGAGAAATCAGAACTCATATACATCAACTTGACACACACACACACACATAAACATTCACTCACTGAAGTCATGGTTCTTCACCCTCCGGCTCCTCTCCTATATAAATACACACACACACACACACACACACACACACACTAGCTAAAGACAACATTCCCGCATACGCTCAACCATCTCTGCATCCGAGCTGCTGCATCACTTCACGTGTCGCCACACACACTTTCAAGTTCAAAGGTTAGGCATTTAACAAAGGGACACAAACAGAGCAGTCGAGTCTGAGGTAAGTGGTAAATACAGCGTCGCCTATGTAATGTGCAATTTACTGGTGAAAATGTTGAATTTGGACCTGCAAAATAGATTTTGGTGAACAGCGTTGGATTTCAAAGCAAATATATTTAAAAATATACCAGTCTCTGCGGGGAGAACATTCTGCGTCCATCTTTTTTCCCCCTCCACGTTAGAAAAGTTAAAGGAGACTCAGTAACGGTTAAAGGGATAATTACTGCTTTTTTCAAGCTCATCTGAGTTTTTCATAGCTGGCACCCGTCAGAAAGTTAAGACTGGTTTAAACTTGACATGGTGATGTTTCTTTTTATCTCAGTGACCAAACAAGTGCAAATTAAATAAACTGCGCAGTCTCCCAGATAATCTTTATCTTTTTTATTTATTTATTATTATTATTGTTGTTATTTTAATCACAGCATTGTATCACATCATATGTTTTTCAGTGCACTTTAGCTAGTTAAGCTCAGTGTCTTATCTAAGAGGAAGTATGTGTTTTTCCTCTGTGTGTTTGTGTGTGTGTGTGAGAGAGAGAGAGAGAGAGGAGGAGAGAGAGATAAAAGGACTGTGTGCATGTGTGATCTGTCTCCTAGTACTATATATGCACACGCGCACGTGTGTGTGTATGTGTGACAGAGAGAGAGCATGATTGTGTGCATGTGTGATTTCTTTCCCAGCACTGTATGCGTGCGTGCGTGCATGTGTGCCAGCGTGTGTGTGTGTGTGTGTGTGTGTGGTCTCATCTCAGTCTCCCAGTTGTGAGGAGCATGGATGGATAACTAGGCTAAAGAGCAGCACATGGGAGGGAGGCCGTGTTCCTGCCGGTGCTTTCTGTGATAGTGGAAATCTGCTTTACTCCAAGAGAGACACTGAGACACAGAGAGAGACGGAGACGGAAGAACACACACACACACACACACACACACACACACACACACACACACTGTGTGGCTTTAATCAAATTGAACTGAGAGAAAACTGTATTTCAGAGAGGCACATAGAGCTGGAAGGCTTTGTGTGTGTGTGTGTGTGTGTGTGTGTTAAACATGCATCCTCTTACAGCATATATTCCATCCACTGCTGGTGTATTAGAGACAAAAAGGAACAAAGGGAAACGAAAAGTTGGACAGATAAAAACATATAGAGCAGGGGTCATTATCTACATTTGTCCCAGGGCCAGAACGTATTTTTTTCCTTCTCACATTTTGTGAATTCATTAATATTTTTCAAGGCCGGTTGGGAAGCGTTGGCAGGCCGGATGTGTCCCGCGGGCCACCGTTTGACAGCCACTGAAATAGAGTCTCTCTTGATCTGCACATAGTGTGGCCTTGCTACTGTACAGTTGTAACTGGTTGTCTGTCTTCAGACAAATAAGGAAATTAACAAGGGCATTACACTGGTTCAAAGCACATACACACACACACACACACACAGGGTCCATGGCTTTGTGCCCAGCTAGTGTGCGCCATGCCTTGTTTTGCTCTTACCAGAGGGAGTCCACTAAGAAGGGGGGTGTGTGTCTGTGAGTTCAGTGTGTTGTTAAAAAAAAAAAGGGAACTAGCAAGCAGTGTGCGTATCTGCCTGTGTGCACGTACTGTAGCTTACTCATGCGTACAAATGTGTCTGTGTACAGCTCTGAGTGTGTGTGTGTGTGTGTGCATTTCAGTGTGGGAGGAAGAACTAGAGAGAGAGTAAACAAAAACATCCTAATGCTCAATCAGCTAATTAACTGCTAGCAAATGCAGCTGATTAGACACAGTAAAGCCCTCAGAAATAATATTGTTTAGTCTAAGCGACTTGATCATCTGTGCTGAGCCGTACATGACGAGCTTTAAACACTCTTGCTCTATACAGTGCATCATGGTGTTTACAGGTTTTTATTTAGCTTTCAAAGCGGCTTATGTTGGGGGTGTATGGGTGTGTCGCTCAAGAAACACAGACTGATCCCAGGAAGAGATGACCATTTGAACTTTTTAATTTAAAGGAAAAAGACCGACAACCTGTTAGGTATTCCCCATTCTTCTTAAGGCTGTCAGAAAACACGTCCACTTGAGAGTCTATTAGGCGAAATCTATCAGTGCGTTGCATTTTTTATCTGCACTGAATAGTCTGTGTTCTTTGAATTTGATTGATAATCGTTGTGCACAGCAGTTTCCATAACAGAGTTTTGTCTCCACCTTTGATCTTCTGATTTTGAATGCACTGGAAGTCAGCAGCGTCTCATAATGATGTCTTCATTGCCTTCGCTAATGAAAGTGAATTTTAGCAGGCATATAGGACACAAATCTTCTGAGGATCCACCGATTCTGCTTCTTTCGTTTCAAAAGCAGAGAAGACAGACACCAAGAAGTCGGCTCCTGCTATTCTCTGGCTGTTCTCGTTAATGGCATGTTTTAAGCTCCGTTTTTAGAGCACGGTGGTACACACTGCCAGAGTCTGGTGTGATGTGCTAGTTGTGCACCCCAAAGTTTTCACACAAACTCCACCATCATGCTAATCAAAAGAAAAAACACAACTATTAACATAACTTGGCTGTTTGATAGTATCTGTATGTTTATTCAGTTGTCTTTGTGAGTTGCCATTCATAACTCTTTTACACTAACCTAAAATCTCACTGCCATTTGAGACTTGAGCTTAATGGTTTACTGAAATTTTATTCCCGTATTCTGAACCCTGCACAAGTCCTGTGTAATTGTCAGTTCTGGCTCCAATCAGCAGAGCTCTAAATGGGTTACCTGTTCATTTGTGACCCATGTTGGCGACTTAATATAGGACATGATCAGCATTTTAGGTAGGTAGTCCTAACCTCAGTGTAACTTCAACCAATGTAATAAATTCCTAATAACCCACCATCTTTTCGGTTGAACTACGACTAATGTTCATTGTGTGGTTGTGATGAGAGATCGCATGGGCAGAATGTTAGAGAACGCAGCATTTGAGCTGGAGCTTGGTGACACCTGTTAACCTGGAGGTGAAATATGCTGCCTGGGACTTCTGCTAACAGTGTCAACCACTTTTTTTTAAGTGGGCTGACAACTAAGTTTAAAAAACAAACAAACAAACAAAAAACAACACATGTTAACCCGTGTGTTTGGCGTAAAAGTGGTACTTCTAGAAAACTAAAAATGTGCAAAATTACTGAGGGTTGAGGGTCATGGTTCTAATCAGCATGCCAAAATATCACACATGAAAACAAAATTTTCATCCCATCTTCCTATTTTGGTATCAGTCTCAGACAGATTTGTTAATTAGTTTGCCAGGTGATCTTAATTAAAGGGAGACCTGCTTGAAGAGGTTGTTCCACATTATTAAGCAAGTCACAGTTCTCATGTAATATTGGGAGGAAGAAAGATCTCTCTGAAGGTGAAAAGTGTGAAATAGTGCAATGTCTTGGAAAAAAATTCTGAAAAAACTGAAAAGAGATCATCCAACTGTGCAAAGATTTGTGCGTAACTCAGAGCACAAAGAAATTTGGTCAGATAAAGGTTTATTGAGGAAAGTTTTTGTCCGGCAGATCAGGAGTATTAAAAGGGCAGCTATGAGCAGCAAACAAATATTTGAAGCTGCTGGTTTCCCTGGAGTCCCAAGAACCTGCAGGATCCTCCAGAGCCTTGCAGCTGAGCATACAACTGACTTTCGCCCCCCCCTAACCGATGCTCACAAAGAGAAATGTCCTCAGTGGACGAAGAAACACATGAAGACTAATTTTCAAACAGTTTTTTTCACTGATGAATGTATTACACTGGATGGTCAAGATGGATGGAGGTCTGGATGGTTGGTGAATGGTAGCCCTGTTCTAGCAAGACTGCGACGTCAGCAAGGAGGTGGCGGAGTGATGTTTTGGGCTGAAATATTTGGAGGTGAGATGGTTGGTCCCTTTTGGGTCCCTTAGGATGTCAAAATGACCTCTGCAAAATTTGTAGAATTTCTACCTGAACATTTCCTGCCATGCTATAAAAAGAAGAATTGTGCTCATATATTAATATGTAACCTGATCTGTAAATATGTTTTTTTAATTGTATTTATTTTTTTGAAAAAATACCTGTTCAAAATATAATTGTTTTGGATCTCAATAAATATACACAGTGCATAACTGGCATGTTTGTTATGGGTGTTAAAGCCCCATTGTGAGTCCCTCATGCCTGCTGTGTGCGGTTTTCATGAAAAAAAGTCACCCTCAACTAATAACTGATTTTGTTTCAATTATGTTTGACAATTCATCCCAGGCTTTTGAATATGACCGAGTTTCTCTGAAAACTCCTGAAAAGTCCAATAAGATTCAAAGAATTCATAAAGTCATTATCAAATTGATTCTCTGTGGAGCAAGCAGCTTTGTTTTTGTCCTGCTCCTGGTCTCAATCCCAGAAGCATTGCTAGGACTTGGTGCAGTTTTAAATTGTTTCCAGATTAGATGATTTTGATATTTATGTACCAAGAATTGTATTTACTGTTTAAATGAAGACACTTTCACATGTTGAAGAAATGGCAGTGATTTTTTTTTTTTTTTTTTTTTTATCATCCCAGGAGAAACACTGATCTGTTCTACAGTTCATTGTGAAGCTTGGGTTACCGTGAATCAGATGGAGCTTTGGCACTGCTGGTCTAAGAGCAGAAGCAGAGCCTGTGTGACGGGATATGCCCGCAGCTCCTATTTCAAGGAGCTGGCTGCCAGGCCAGGGCATATGTTGTTATGGCTAGGGAGATGACTTGGCCCCCTGATTATAGGCCCGCGTGTGTCTGTGTGTGTGTGTATGTGTGTGTGTATGTTACAGAACAGATGCTTGCATCCAGTAACATTCAAGGACCTCATGTGGAGTAATGACACCAGAGTCTGATAATCTTGTCATTTTACTGACACAATCAATTCAACACCAGTGCCATCTTGACTATATGGAATTATACTCTGAAACAGATGCAACACCAAGAGCTAAAGGATAGACAGTTAGGTAAAATGAAACAAAGTACTGACATAACATGAACAAGCAGTAGGCCTATTGGGTTTACAGTAATCTAAAATATAATGGAGAAATAGTTTATGCGTAGGAGTCTGATGGTATAAAGTTGAGGGTAGATAAAGACCCCATGAAACAGACTCTTACTTTCTTGATTTCATGTAGTTCCTGTTGAAAAAGGATGTTTGGGCAGGACATAATGCACAGGTGTAAACCAACAGGAAATTTGTTTCGGAGCAAAAGGGATAGGTGGATACGAGAGGGTGTTTAAAGATCTGTGAAGTTTTTAGTTGATTGAAATTTGTATTCACACCCACTAGTGAAGGATGATATCACCATTTAAGATACTCTGTTTTACAGTAAATAGAAGTCATGTAAGGTAATTTCATGGGGACTGACTATATTACAGAATGACTATTACAGTCAGTAGTTAAGACATAACCTAAATTGTTTATATCCCTTCATATCCCTTCTGTCTGGCATTAAAAAAAAACCTTCACGTGTCTTATTGAGACTGGAGCTGTCCTCTGTAGCCACCTAAACTTCAGATATACCCTTCTGTATTGAAAAGTCCTAGACATGCACATCACACACTCACCTTTCACATGTATGTCAGAGAGACTTACCCAACAAGAGCAGCAATTGAAAACAACAAATAAGCTGCACCGGAAATTGAACTGGCAGCATGTTGGCATAATAAGCCCCTTTATCTGCTCGTGTAGGATATCTCTCATTTGTTATGATAGAAGCTCTATTTTGGGGATCACACTGTTCAACAAAGGACCATTATCTGTAACATCTCTGGAGCCTGCATGATGCATACAACCATGCCAAAGAAAATTCCTGTGCCTGCCTGTGTGTGTGGGTGATTTCGCATGCGTCTGTCAATCAAAAGCTGTGCCCTTCATGCATGTTAGTCCCATGTCATATGCAGATTTCCTTTGTGGTTTTTCCGGGCACATGTGCGTGTGTGTGTGTGCGTTTACGCGCGCATGTGTGCGCTATCAGATAAGCGCAGGGTAGAGAGGGAACACTCTGATTTATAGGAGCTTATTGAGGAGGAAATAGGCGTCATAGTCCAGTAGCTGTAATAAACGAATAGACCACCCTACACCACTCGGTATCAAAGAGACAGGCCAACCCAAACAGGCATGCACACACAAACACACACTCTCTCACTCTCGCTCACTTGCTTTTTTCCCAGTTCAAATCACAGCAACAACAGTCTCAGAAGCACAAAGTGTGGGAGGGAGAGAGAGATGGAGAGGGAGAGCAAGGCAGATAGTGAGTATGTAAGCCCAGGAGGGGTGAAGGGAGGAGAAGGAGAGAGAGGAAGGGGTGTAGACAGAGGAGTGTAGGAGTCAGACGCGTGCTAGGCAGGGCTGGACTGTGTTTAGGGGGAATTCCTGCAGCCCACCACACCATTCACCCAGCTTCATTACATTTGACTGATGGTCTTTGGGTGAAATAGAAACTAAAGCTGCCAGGGTGTGTATGTGTGTGTGTGTCTGTATTGGTGCGCCTGGAGACTGACCTCAGTCCAGTGCGTTGGAAAGAGTTAGGAAAAGGGCTACAAGGTTGTTAAAAAGATAACAGATTTGGAAGGATGAAGTAGCTACATGTCAAACATCTGCTGTGTTACATCTTAACCTGTCAAGAATGTGACCTCGGATCATTGTGTTGATTCTGGAAAGCATCTGCAGTTTCCCTCATTAGCTTTTCGGTGGAACAATGTTTAGCTGTCTGGCTTTGGCCAATTGTTGTTCTATGATAAGTAGTTACAAAAAAAATTACTGCTTCAGATGAGAGATTTATACAGAATCTCCATTCACAAATCCTCCAGCTGCTCTGAGCTACGATCCTGCTGCGGCTCCCTGTCCCTCTCCTCTTGGGCTTGGTACGAAACAGATTTTGGGGGCAGAAACCTCAAGTTTGTAGAGAAGGAGTTGCTTGTTTCATTCCCTGAAATGGCTGAAATCTGCACAGAGGAAGGGAAGGAGTTGTATTTTCCCCATGAGATAAACTCATTACTTTTATATCCTGGAAAACAGTGTACCTGTAAATGGTGACCTCGTGTTGCACTAGTAGGCGTGAACAAAAATTCAGCCAATAAAGTCTTGACAAATTTTTGATCAATCCAATACATCTAACCCGCCCCATCCAGTAAAACTGTTTCTCCAACTGTCATCTTATTGGTTTACATGATTCCTGTCTCACCCCAACGTCCTGTTAGAACAGGAAATACCTCAAATCAAGGAAATGCAGGTGCCATCTCATGGGGTCTGTACTGTTGCCAAGGTAAGGCAAGGGAAGAAGTGTGTTTCCAACAGGTCAGGTCGAGTTTCTGGAAAGTCATGGAATTTTAAAAAGTCGCTTCCAGATTAAAAAAAAAAAAAGAAGTCAAGGAAATTCAGTCAGTTCTTTGCAAGTCATGGAATGTCATGGAATTTTGTCACCTCATTTAACAAAAAAATCAGTAAATAGTCAATGATTGAATGCAATTTATATGTGCCATTGTGACTTTTGTTTTAACACAATAAAACAGAATGAAAAATAAAATTTGAATAAGACATGGAAATTCAACATTTTGGTCATGAAAAGTTATAGAAAAGTCCAGGATTTGTGCGTTTGATACAGAGCGGGGGTTCTGGGTAGGTCAGAAGGCAAACTCAAACACAATGCTGCATTCACCGTCAGCTGCAGCTCCTCCCAGGGAAATAGAGCTTGAAAAGAAAGAGGAGCGACATAGTAAAGTTTTCTAATCTAATGTTGGTGCCCATATGTACTAGCTTATGTCCTGAAAAGCTTGCAGACTAAATTAGAAAACTTGGTCAAAAAAAAGAAGAGGGAGAAATGCCCCCCACATATGAAGGCTCCCAATCTACCTGTCAAAGTAAGATGGCCACAGTAACTTGAACCTTTGTTATTGTCTCCCTCCCTGCACAGTGATTTAATAGAAACTGGACACAGCCTGCTCCTAGAGCAGTAACGCTGCATTGCATGTGCACACGCATAGACACACACACACACACAACCACACACACACACACACAGCCCTCTGTTTCACTTTGCTTGTTCCCAGTCACTTTTTGGTTTGTCAAGTTTATTTACCCAGTCAGGAAAAGTTGTCACATCTGTCTTGGGAAGCACAACAGATGTCAGCATAATCTACACGCACACACCACACCAAACATACCCCACAAACACACACACACAAACCAGCCCC
>OMLB01040001.1:2582-13577 GCA_900302555.1 Myripristis jacobus | reverse complement strand
AAATGGGCTGGACCCCAAATGGAAAAGGGGCAAAGGGCTGAGCACTGATTCATAATCATAATGATGAAGAAAGAAGTCCCAGTAGAGAAAGCTTAGGTCCTTCTTGGCCTTTTCTCTGGTGGGTTAACTTGATCTCCTGTGAATGCTGATAGACGATGGCTAGTTAATACTGACCAGGCCCAGAATGAGATCATGCAGATATTTTGGGTGGATGGAGGGGGTTGATAGTGTTTTACATAGGGCTCCTTTTGAAGCACAGGGACATTATAAATGCTAAATACAAAGCCGGACCCAGCTGATCACCATAGCCTGCAGCAATCAATAAGTGAATGGAGACCAGGTGGTGACGGCGCCATTTAAAAAGAGAGGGGGAGGACTTCGATTTTACCAAGCGGCAATGGAGTGAACACACAATGGATGTTTAAAGGGGAAGATCATAAAAATGATTGGACACTGTTGCTCACATCAGCAGCAAGGCTTTGATTAAGCATAAGCCAAGACAGAGGAGGATCAGTAGATGTGGCTAGGACCTCAGAGCCCTGAGGGTGGACATGTGTACAGCTTTGACGGGACCAACACTGCTGACTGATGTTATGGGTATTGCTCCAAAGGCCATGGTGCCTCGCTAACATTTTGAGGCAATATATAGTGCTAATCTTTGCCTACAGTTATGACACACAGCATTTTTCTTATTATACTTGACACATGATTTTGAAGTATGAGCCACGTTGAGGTTGTCCTGTTTATGCATCCTCACTCACGTTGGACACAATAATGTCCGTTGCTGATTGAGTGAACTGACACAAAATGTGGAATAAGCCACGTTGTCCAGTGAAAATCTTGTATCTCCAATTTTAGCAATTTTCACATTTCAATTTGAGTATTTGCATGCTCATCTATGGGTTCAGAATGTTCTACAAGCCCTGGGGTTATGAAACATTTACAAAACTATTTATATGAGGTGAAAAATGTGCAGTCGTCAACCTAGTGACAAGTGTTTTCCTCCGTTTCCGAAAAGTTGATATTATGGAGATACAAGGTTTTGGTTGGACAGCATCGAGATGATCCATCACTGAGTAAGAGCCATGTTAACTTATTTGATCTTTTTTGTTCAGTTGTCCTAACCTCAGCGCAGTTTTCCATACTGCTCCTTTAATACTGTTAGATACACAGAGCCGCCCCCTTCTGCCTCTTCACTTTCCCTTTGTTTTATATTTTAATATTTCATTATCAAGCTAACTTGGAAGACTGTACATGTCAACAACATTTCTACCACAATCATATCCTCCCTGCATCCAATAAGTTACTGCTGCTTTAACCATTTCCATTTTCACAATAAAAACCATTCCACCTGTTCTTTGAACACATCAATGTATTAATGATTCTGTTTTGCAGGCCATGTGATCCGCAGCTGCTTTGCCATGTCTAATGTGATCCAGGTATGGGTTAAGCCTACAGTTAACTCTAATCCCCGCACGCTGGATACTCTCCTATGAGCAACTGCACTGCAAACGTCATGTAGAGGCTTGCAGAGCTGCTTAATGTGATTGTGGCGTTTAACTTAGCGAAAGGAGGGGGGAGGCAAACATTAAAAGATAAGCTTCACCCGTAAACCATTACACATTAATATGGATCAGGTGAAATCCCTTTTCTTCTCATTCAACAAAACTGCATCCCATGAAAAAAGGCGCACAAGAGGATTAAACCTCCATGCTGATTGTTGAACAAAGTGAAACAATAAACCCGGGTGTTTCTTATTTACTCTTCTGCTTTAATGTGTTTTTAAGTGCACTGATGTACTAAAAAGCACTGCTGCCATATGTTGGGGTGCCTTGTTCTAGTTAATCAAATGATAAATTTCCAACTCAGAACAGCTGCTGTATGCTATAGCCACAACTACACTCATCTGGCTTGATTTAAAGGAAAACACCGCCAGTGCATGTGTGTGGGACTTTCTGTGTGTCTGAAAAACAAACAGAGACAGAGAGAGACAGAACAAGACAAAGTCAGAGGCACAGAGACAGACAGGGAGAGGCAGGGAACAAGAACCAAAGAGATAAACAGAGGGAGAGAGAGAGAAAGAGAGAAAGAGAGAGCATTTACGTGTAGTTATTGACTCTATATGTAAATTATATGTAGCCTTGAATGCATGGACAAGAAGAATTCCCTCACATTTAATGTCTTTACATTTATCAAGTCGATTATTATTCTTCATAAATTGTCACTATGAAGCAATCTGCAAATGTTAATTCTGTAAATTACATCGTGTTTACTAAGTATAAGCCTTATTCACAATACTTTTTTTATGTGTTCAGTTACAAGTGAGCAGATTCCCTAATTTCATTTGCATTTGCAATATCACCCCATATTGATATCCCCTTTGGATTACATGGTTTTTAATGAACTCAACATCAGTGGGAATAATCATAGCCATTTTCATCAACTGAATGTTAATCATATTTCCCTTCTCCTGCTTTAATTACAGCCATGCTGCAAGCCGGTTGCATTCGTTGATGTAATTAATTAGCATTTTTCTCTGAATAATATAAGGATTTTCTCATTTAGCGAAACAGGGTTGGGAGCAAGGGAGAAAGCTGGAGCAGCAAAAAGCTGTTAAAACGGTGATTATAGTGTTGATTATGTGTTAATAATCCTGGAATCAATAATGTGAATTTGTGCCTAATTTCTCTTAGTGCATTTGACAGGTAGGTAGATGATTCAGGGAGAAAACAAACCACATGGGAATGGTGGGTGGTCTTGTTAACTCGTGATTATTGTAATGGCCATTGTGGCTTTGACCCTTGCTTTCCCTGTTAATAACTGTTAATAACTGGAAATTTGATCTATTCTACTGCTGCATTCATTATAAGGCACCTCAGATAGGAACATCAGCTTGTATATTAAAACAACACACTGCTAAATTGATGCACAGATGCCGCTTCTTGAGAACGAGGGTGTATGAAGTGCAGCTCGATGAAATCAAGGAGTTATCTCTTTGTACTTTGTAACCAATCGAACTTAATTAGAATGACTCCGCATGCTACAAGGCAAGTGAAATGTCATTTGGCTGTACGATTCACAGTCCCTGGTCCGTTTATTAACCCGGTCTGAGAATCATCTCGCTTTGAACCTTGCAGCTGACGTAGGTGGGGAGAAAACGTGGGCTGATGAGGTGAAGCTCCCCTGGTGAGAATGTAATTACAAGGCTCTTAGATTTCTACCTCCACGTGTGTGAGTTATGAGCTGGGATTTGAATAATCTGTCACTTAGCTACCTGGGGAGGGGCCAGATTTGCGCTCATTTGATATCACAGGGTCTTTTTATGTCAGTGCAGAAGAGGCAGGCAAGTACTGACTGTTAGAGACCGAGTCATCTTCAGGCCTATTTCTCTGTTCTCCTGACAAGAAAATGTTGATGGCATTTGCTTGGATCCCTCCAATTTGCATTTCAGACCAAACCGCTTCTTCTATAATAAATGGAGCTATATATATATATATATGTATAAGCCTCACAACAGATCAAGAAGGACATGTTCTTCAGGCAAGCTATTCTTTCTTGCAGAGATAAGTCTGCAATAAGCTTTTTTTACTTGCAGTTTTTTTGGGGGGAGGCCCTCTTGTTTTTCAAATGCTTAGACATTTGTAGAGGCAGATGACATTTTAGATGCCACAAAGCGAAGACACAACAAAGGGACAAGACAAAAAGATGAGTTTTTTTGTTTGTTTTTCAGCAGTCCAGCTCCTCCTTTTTCAAAGAGTTGCGATATGCTCTTCTCTCATCACTTCTCTTACACAGCTATAGGCTGCAGACAGTATTTTGACTTGCAAAGAGTGTCTGTATCGACGTATATCAGAGGGAAATAGCTCAGATAACACAATGCTCTCAGGGGGGATATTACACCGAGCAGGATTATCACGTTAAGCAGGTAACTGAGCAACATGATTATGGGTCTTTTTTGATGTTTTTATTAATTTGTCATAAAGTTTTTATTCTCATTCTTACATGCTGACAATCGCTCTCTGTTTTGGAGCCGTCGTTGTGAAGATAAGTATGAATACCAGTGCATACACTTCCCTGGTTAGTGTGTGACCTGCAGCCTGGTGGTTGTTCGCTGCTGTAATCTCACAGAGAGGCACAGACAGGGGAGTCTATAATAAACACTGGCAGGGAATGTTAAGGTTCGTCTCACCATAAAACTGTTAACACTGCAGGTTTTACTGGAGTGGCACATGGTGGGGAGGCAGCAGCGCTAAGCATCTCTGAAGCTTTGTGATGAGGTCGAGGATAGAGAGAGAGAGAGAGGGGAAAAGAGAGAGAGAGAGAGGGAGGAAACACAAAATAAGTGATGACTTGTCTACATATCTCCACAGCCCCAGGCAACCATTTCCCTCCTCATTCACTCTCCTCCATTTTCTCTCCATCCATACATCCGTCCATACATCAATCCATACATCCATACAGGAGCCTCGGTTATCTGTTGAATGCTTGTTTCATCCGCGAGCTCAGCCCTGCCTTGTTTGAGGGGATTTGAGGGGTGAGATTGTTAATCCCAACTTTGAACATGAATCAGCGTCCAGGGGGAAGGCCTCTTGGATTCTCAGCCTCTTTCTTATGATAATGGTCCAATCAGTATGGCCGGTATGATGAAAATGCCAGCTGGCTTATCTCAGTGGGACAGCTTGGCGGTGGGGAGGAAGGCCTGGACACTCAGGAAGACAACAACAACCTGTGTTGAAATAACGGGGAGGAGAGAGAGAGGGGGGGGGCTTATCTCTGCTAGCTCGCTATAATGGTATCTGTGTGTGTTGCTGTTTGTGTAAGTGTGTGTGTATATATGCATGTTTGTGTTTGCGTGCGAGTTTGTGATTGTGTGCATTGTGATAAGTGTTACAGATAAGGGTGTTTTCGGTGTGAGTGTGCATATTTGAAAATGCATGAGAGTGCGGTGGGAAAGCGGGAGTCAGTGTGTGTGTGTGTGTGTGTGTGTGGTGTGTGTGTGTGTTTGTTTTTATGCGTGCATGCTCGAATATGCCCTTTACTCAGCCTGATGTTCCTCGCTGTGCAGGACAGGTGCATTTCTGCCTCGCAGAACTCTGATCCGCCGAGCTCACATTTCTGAAATTGATAACTGCTGACCAGGAGATAACCTTTCCCACTCAAGGACTGTGCAAGCTTTCACAGCACATGTACTGAGGTCCACATACACACATCGGCTCGATACACACATGCATCTGTTTAGCACCTAAGCCATCTGTTGAACACATCTGTATTATGATAAATAGCCTATGCATTTAATAACACAGTGGTATTGAACTTACATTTCCTCTCATTGTACTATAGCTGTGTTATGATTTACATAGTGCTGAAAACACTGTGTAGTAAATCTTCTATCAATGAATATTTCAGTCATCACCAGGCGCACAGTAATCAGAGCCAGAGAAAACTATGCATGCATAGAGATTTGTTGGAAAGCACTGGGTCCTTCTGTGCTGCTTTGTGTGTGTGTGTGTGTGTGTGTGTGTGTTTCAGTACGTGTGTATGTGTCACTGTCCATGCCAGTGTTATGGGCATGGCAACAGGTCCCTGCAGTCGAGCAAGTGGGCATATTGACAAAGCTGCCAATGGGCTATGGCGGGTATTATGGTATTTGACATGGATGAAATGTGTAAACTGTCAGTAAGGTGGGAAGGTCTTGCCAGCTGGGGGAAGAACAGGGGACAGGATAGGATGGGAATTGGCTGTCTGTCCATCACTGTACATGGGAGGTTGGGTTTCAGTGCAGGCATTAGGCCAGATTAAGAGGCTAAGCAGGGGGCACTGTCTGTCTCTCTGCTGGCACTTGGAGTGGACTGGTGTTGGCCAGGGACCTGACTGGACACACAGCTGTTATTGGCTGCTCTCTACTAGACACTCAGGCGTCCGGTTAAACTGTATGTGCATGTGTGCGCGAGTGTTTGTGTGTGTTTTTGCCGGTTTGCCCATGTGTGCCCATGCACTTTTGTCGGCTTCTTTAGGCATCTGTCTGTCAATCTATCTATCTATTCTGTTTATGTAGACAAGCCCTCATTATAGTATAGGTTTGGATTTTTTTTTTTAACCCAGGCTGTGTTAAAATGTTGATAACCATCATTTCCAACCGTACATAACTCAACCTCAGCACTAACTTTAGTGATTCCAAACTCACCACTCTGCTGCAGCTTCTTGCAAGTGTAAAATACCATCATGAATGTCCTTTTTGAAAATGGGAAACTCACAGCACAATGAAATGCATTTTGAAATCCACTGCAAAAAACTGGTCAAAAACTGGTAGTTGAAACAAGTTTTAGCTTGTACAACAATACATTGCCTCGTATTCATCCTGTTAGTCGGCTAATGCTGCATTCATGGGGACGTGGACCTCAGAATTTTGGCCTTTTAAATTTTGACAACACGGCATTCACGGTGTCAGCTCAGGAGAAATGGTCTGTGATATTCCATGTGGAGGAAAATGCAGTTCTTATTATTGTGAGCACTCTGTTTCCCTAAACATGACACCGTGAACACAGCATCAGCTGCAGCAGAAACATGTGGACAACACAATGTATTATAAAGCACTCTTTGCAGCATTGTTTGGGTGGACAAAATCCTGATGTATTTGACTGTGCTGGATGGTACCTTTTTCAAAAAGCACGTTTTGGCCTATAATATTTTCTAATGCGGTTAGTTTATGTTTGTGACTGTGCTGACGGCTAAGAGGAAGCTACAGCAGAGTGGAAAGCTTCTCTAGTGGTGAGGTTCTGCTATGTATGGTTATAAATGATGGCTATCCACATTTTAATACACCCTTGGCTGAAACATACCTAACCTATCCTTTAATTTCCACTTCCACCCCCTCCCACTGTGTGACAACGGATAGTTCTCTGTGATGTGGCGACTGTCGTTGGTAAGTTATCCAAGCTCTCCCCAGAGCTAGGGCTCAGTCTTAATGAGAAGCCATTATCACTGGTGAGTACACGGCACTGGAGATAAGAGAAGTCCAGCCAGCGGTGCTCTGACACTGCTCAGGAATAGCCGCATGACGCATGTATCTCCAAATTAAATCCTCAGCCTCATTTCCTTCCCTCCCTCTTGCCAACCATTAACTCAAACGTCCGTCGTCGTCGTTCCCTCCCCTTCCACTCTATCATTTTTAAAGTCGTCCAGCACTTCTGCCCAAGCTGCTCGCTCTCTCCGCCTCATGCTTCAGGATTGGCAGGGCCCAGGTGGGATTGCGCTTGTCAATGAAAGGAGTTGGGGGCGGATAACAAGCGGTCAGAGGAGCATGGTGATTATGGGTAGCCCTCCCTCAAATAAGACTCCCTCTATCAGAGGATAGGAATGGCATGTACAGTGTGCCAGCGGAGCTCAAATCCATGAGCTCATTTTCTATATGTGTGAATGTGTACTCAACATCGACACCGTATCCAAAGAGGAGGAGAGCATGTGTTGTGTTAGTGACCTTTGGGCCGCCTCAAGTTACATTATGTGTGAAATTTCACGGTGACATCATGTACATAATCATTAGCACAAGGTTGTGTCTTTTGCCAGTGGAGCGCTGAAAACAAAATGCACTAAAAAAGAAGTTACTTGTGCATATTGGGAGTTAATAATACAGCATACAAAACACGTAACCTGGTTTGGCTCATAGAAACTCTTTAAAGTTCACTGAATATGAATTTGAGTCTTTTATGAGACAAAAATTGTCTCGAATTGCAGAGTGCAAATTAAAATGAATGACACTTCTACCAATCCTCTTTTGCTATCATCTGCTGCTGTTTTTCCTTTGAGTTTTCCATTCAACATCTTCTCAGAATTTTAAATCCCTCTCCTTTTATAGGCTGCAGAGAGACAGAGAGAGAAAGAGAGCGCGCGCGAGAGAGAGAGAGGGAGAGAGGGGATCTGCTTTTGATGACTTTCATTTGCCCTGTCGGAAACCATTTGCATAGGCTGAGTTTTACACTACCAATAATAGCAGTCATGTAGAAGCTGATTCAAGAGGGGGAACTTTACAAAGTGGACAGAAAGGAGGGGAGCTGTATGTCCCCGTCTGCAGGACTGGGCTGTGTGTTCTTATCAGCGCAGCTCACAAAGCCAGGCCTCAACACTTTGGACTAGAGAGAGGACACATACAGCCGCATGGATGAATGCAAAGAAATGGAGTGGGAAATGTATGAAGTTACAAACACACACACACACACACATACACTCATACACACACAAGAAGCCTGAAGAAAAGCAATAGGGACAATAGCCTTGATGTACTGTAAGAGATGAGATCCATTTTCTTTCCTCTCACTATTTGTTAACATCTGCCTAATGAATCCTGGTTCACAGGGTCCATAAGGTGACTCGGTCTGCCGGCCCTCATTAGGCTGAGGCCTCGAGTGTCAACTGCTGTTTCAATCGCTTCCTGATTACACTGTATATAAATGATTCCAAACAGCTGATAAATCGTCGGAGCTGCCATGTTGAGAAGAGAAAGGACAGGTGTCTCTCTGTCACGACCGGTTTTCCGGAACACATATGTATATGTGTGCGCGGTGCTGAGAGAAAGGATGCAGGTCTACAGTGTTAATTCGTCACACCCTGCCATGCCTGTCTACGTGCAATCAAACGGTCATTAATCACATGAGTTTGGTGGGCGCGCAGACGCCCAGACACGCACGTTTTCACCTCTGGTACCGTGCCAGTGCGTCTGCCCAGAGCTGACAGCCGCTCAGGCCACCCATGGCCACTGTCCCCTCCTCTGGCATATGTGGCACCTGCCACACGTTACCATCAGACCAGGAAAAGATACTGAAGCACAATGGCCCGGCACCACCACAGCATCCGCGCTCACCCAAAACATCGGCTCCACTGGCCTTCTCGCTGCTGGACACCTGGAGCTCCGTGCCGGCTAGCTCTTGAGAGGAAGGCATTAAAACCCTTCATCAACATTGCCGTGTCTCCCTTGGAGCCTTTTTGAACCAACTCCCTGGGGCTCTCCCACCCAAAAATATTCAATAGTGACGCCGTGATGGTCAGTGTGTTGGGTGTACGAGGCGACTCATCAATCATCGATTACCTCACATCTTTATTTGTCATGTCAAACATAAACATTTGAACACTTTGCTCCACTGCGCCTCCAAGCCCCCTTTCTTCCACTCCCATTAAGGTCCGATTCTCCGTGGTGCCGCCCCGTTTTTACCACGCCGCAGATGCACGGCTTGCAAATAAAAAAAAGGAGAGCGTCACTTCTTTGGTTTTGAGAGCTGTGAGCAGGTGTGAAAACAAGCCTTCAGTGGGGAGGGAGGCATGAGGAAGAGAGGAGGAAAAGAGGAAGAAAGGAGAAGGAAGAGGTGAGGCTTGCTATGCTCCAGTTAAGGCAGTGGGGCTCAGTCTGTGGCCCCTTCATGCAGCAGCAGCCCATTAATCTTTCCTGTCCACTGACAGGACCTCTGCAACATACAGACACGCACACTTACGCCCAGGCACACACAAAAACGTGCACCAGCGCCCACATGTCCCTGCTTCCGCCCCATTGCCACATACACGCCCCGATTTTACCCAAACATGCCCAATAATCATCTCCACCCACCCACACACACACACGCCTTACCCCATCCAACCATCAGTCCACCCATCTATATATCAGTTCATCCATCTCTCCATCTCTCCACCCAAACTGTGATAAGAGCTGGCAACTGCTCACAGGCCGTCAAATCTGCTTTCATATTTTTTTCCCACTTGGCAGCCATTTAAAGAGACCCAATCCCAACATCACGCCAAAGAAAATAAACCGAAGGAGGAAAAGCTAATTAAACTGTGAAATGGCATCAAAACAAAACGGAAATATAAAACAATAAATTGGATATGTTAGCAAGCATGTACTTTGCGCTGAGCGCCGTTGGGTTGATGTGATAACCCTGATTACAGAGTGAGAGGCTGACCGAGCAGACTGCTGTTTTACGGAGGTTTCTGCCAGAGGGGAGAAAGCTGTTATGTTGGTACAGTAACAGGCTTTGCTCTGGTTTGTATTGGCTCAGCACAAGCGCAGTCCTTATTTCTAACAGATGATAACTTTGTATGCAACAATCCTTCAGATGGACAGGTACAAGTGCGATTTGAATATCTTTATATGTGACATATGTGCAAACCGCATTCTTTTTCACATATGAAACATGTGGCATTCAATCAATTGAAGACAAACGTGTGTCAATTCTTTTTTCCAGAAATCTACATATAAAATGACTCAAGACTTTCATTTCATTTTAATGACACATCATTTGAATACATCTGGCATTTAACCTTAATCTGTGGGAGCAGAATCACACAAGGTGTTGATTTTGAGTCTGTGAAAGATTCATTCTTTCATTTTTCTTACCATCACTCTCCATCCATATTTCTCTGACATCAAACAGCAGAGGGGCTGCAGTTAATTTCCTTATTCATTGATATCATATATTGATTCTGGGCCAGTTTGTCAGAGATTTTTTTTTTCTTAAATATTAAAATTTTACTTGCACTGCACTTTCAGTATCTTATCTAAATGCTATTTTAGGGGGAAAAAAGGATACTCAGAGACAAGATAAAAAGGAAAGTAATGGGGTTGGGTAAACTTTTGAAGAGTGTAATTACCCAAGTCACCACTAGGGGCTATCTACTCCACAGGTTTCTTCACTTGACAGCAGAAAGTCCCCAAGCTTCAGACAGTGACCAACTCCAGCAGCACATGACAAAGGATTAAAGCCTGAACATACAGACAGTGTATTATTCCAGCGGTATGGAGTTTAGTGACAGATCCTTCCACATTTTGATTGGATGAAAAAAAAAACAAAAAAAAAAACCAGAGAAGATGGAGAAATACAGACTGAGAAAACGTTTTGAATTTGAGGCAGAGCGACCACAGTTTTCCACATTAATCCGGCATGTGCAATTGGCCTGCTTTTCATTTCTGTGTGAGAATAAGGATTTTTTTTTTTTTTTTTTTCCTTTTTG
>OMLB01039981.1:42542-52742 GCA_900302555.1 Myripristis jacobus | reverse complement strand
AGATAGCAGTAGGAGTGGGAACGCGTTTGAATCCACTCTGGTGGCCATCGCCGCCAGTTGTCTATTTTCGCTCTGCCCCTGGAGCTGCTTCTTGCCATTTTAATCTCGTAATGCTCTTGTTTTTGAGACATCTCTTTCTGTGAGTGTTTTAGGATATTAACGGTGTGAGACATGGCAAGGGGGGGGAGAAGAAAAAAAAATCTATATACATACGTGCGGTATGGATCTGTGCCAACATTTCCGTGTTAGACGTTGCATCACAGACACACATGACATTGCGGTGGTAGGAGAATCGATGACCTGGTAGGAATAAATTTAAATTATGGCTCTTGTAAAGCTGTCAGAACATCATAGTTATGAGCCAAGGAAGATGCTGACAGCAATAAAAAGATAGAGGAGGCCCAATAGGCTGAAGTGAATTTCAGACGGAGAGTAACACACACAAACACACACACACACACACACACACACACACCTTTTTGTTCAGTCCAAGCCTTGGCGGTCTCTGTTTTTAGTGCAGGGTTTTTATTCTTCTCTGCTGTGGCTTAAGACATTCGTAACTAAACTCAGTGGGGGTTTAAGGCTGAAGTTGTAATTTGGCACTCCTAGCTTACACAGGATAATAGTAAGACTGACTTATCTGCCCCAGTGCCGCTGCAATCAGCCCTGACGAGCAGCGCTGTTTGTGGAAGTCTCTGAGGCTAAAGGCAGGGGGAGGGGGGGGCTGTCGTCTGCGGCACTCTTAAGTCACTTAATCCTGGGCTGCTGCACCGCTTCAAAATAATTGACTGATTCTCTGCCATATGAAAGGCATTTGGAGATGAGATCCTTGGACCTGGCTTAAGACAATCTTAAAGAGGGAAAAGCTTTTTGCAGCAAAATAATTGCAGCTGTAACAGGATAACAGTCGACTAGATAATGCCCAGACGCTGGGAGGGCAGGGTGTTAGTGACATTTCTCCCAAGGAGTTATCAAGCCCTGCCACTGAGGACCCATAATGGTTACAGTTTTGTTTTCAATACACATAAATGAACTCTAATGGACCATGCGGCTTTGTGCAATGAATGCCCGTCCTATAATACATCAATGCCTAATTGTGGCAGTGCATTCACTCTGGAGTGTAAACATGATTACCATTCATTAGTTTCAGAAAAGCCTTCAGCAACACGCCGCATGATGATTTCTTTTTTTATACACCCCCCCTGACCGACTCCAATACATGGAATTCATGCACAGCGCATTCTACTTTGATCTGAGGTTTCTGCAAAGCATCTAATACAAATTACAGGTCCAACTCTAATAAACTATACAATAAATTTATCCTCTTAATTCACCGCTGCGCTCAGCCACCAACCGCTTGCCGCAGGACTCCGAGTAAATATTACCTTGAAAGCGCCACAATTTTGTTGATTGATTTTTTTTATTTTTTTTAAGTCCTACATAAGGTTGAGCTGAAAGTAGCAGGATCCTCCAAGAAGATGCCTCTTTTGTGAAAATATGAACCGGCCTGTTCTTTAAGCCTGCAGAACACCTGAGAGCTGTACCTCATTAGTAACAATTACAACACCGAGCTTTCCGGATCAGTATGGATTATTCTATCACTGTCTCAGCTTAGTTTTCACTTTGCCTCACGATGCTATTAAATGCGCAGAAAAAACAAAACCAAAAAAAAAAAACAGTAGTATTTATGAGCATCTAAGTTTTAGAAAAAAAAGCAGCGCAAGCCCTTTTATTGCTGGATGTAATTCATTAAAGATCACAAAGGAGGATGTGCACAAATTGGGCTTTGTCTCTGGCTAAAATGAGGAAGAGGGATCTCTCTGAAGACAGAGGGAAGACAAAAAAAACAACAACCTCTTGGCTGAAACTCCAGCCAAGATAACACAGCAACACATATAACCTCTAATGAGGTGTGTGCAGTATAGAAAGTATACGTTTTCCAAGCCTCACAAACAGCATCATGTTGCATGTAAGATCCTTCCCTTCTCACGTTGCAATCATATCAAGGTCAGAGTCGGCGTGGGTAAACATTAGCCTTGTGTCACAGAAGTGCAAGGAATGGCAGAGAAAAGGCAATACTGGGAAAAAAAAAAAAATCTGTTATCCATCTTTACAGGCTGTCTGGTCTATTTTGGATTAATGAATGCAAGCAAAGCAGCATTTCTATTCTTCTGTGACACCAGTGGGAGAATGTGCCATGTCTGCATTTCCACTTGTGTTTTTTTTAAATATTTTTTGCCATGATAGTGGGACGAACACAATACACAGCAAAGCGAATGAATTCAGACTTCAGCTTTGGTACCGATAAATCATCAGTGTCATATTTTGAGAGCAATCAAGCTGTGAGAACTGACAGGCACAGTAATCTATTCACACCGCTTTTGTACACAAGATACTACATCTTAATATTCCTGCCAAAATTAGCATTTCCCCGTCTTAATGGTTGTTTGCCCACTGATGTTGCAGGAGAGGGGAAGGTTAACAAGTAAACATCTCGTCCCCCACGAATAATTCAGGCACCCCTTGGGCCAATCAGTAACAACATCCATCATCTCATTGAAATTCTAACCTTTAATTACAGCGTCCCCATCAGGCCAATCAGAGTAACTTTTAAATACCAGAACTCGGCGCTCAAATGCATCATCCCTGCAAGGTTGATCAGAACTGGATCAGCGGTGTCTGAGATATCACGTCTGACTTAAAGAATGTGACCTTTAATTATAGTGCTTCCATTTAGCCAATGAGTGTAATTTGCAGGGGGAAGTTGAAATTACATTAGAAGCCAAAAAAAAAAAGGTGTCATATTGCTGTTTGCATTCAAACCGCGCCATCAAAATGAATTAGCCGGTTTGCACATTTGATATTACACGACGTGAGGTGCAATTACACCTATTTTCAACCGGGAAATGGATCAGTATCTCTATTTCAAATGACCTGACAGCACTAAAATGTAACAGGCTGCGCTGAGATGTGGCTGAAATGGACCTGCTGATCGCCCAGGTCCCATGCATTTTTCTCATTGGCCAAGCCGTTTTACTTTTTGGCTCAAGGACTGGTTGAGCATTGTGTAAGTTTTCGGCTTGAATACGCGGTTACGGATCCAGTCGTATACTTTTTTCAGCATAACATGAGAGTCTAATTATAGCTCTTTATCCAGGGCTGGGTGATAAGGGCAAAATCAAATATCAAAATATCTTTGATTGAATGCTTGATAGCAATATTGCAATGATACTACAGGGATGACTATTGTGGCTTTGATTTTTGTCATTTGTAAAGTGGATGATGATGACTAAGTAACTGGAACAGTCTAATAAGTTTAGAAATTTCCCATGCCTTTACTGTAATGCAGCCTTTACAAACAGGAAAAGACAACATTATTCCATAACACAAAATTACAATGTCCAAAATCCCAGATGATAGAGTCTCATGTCATGATATCGATATATTGAGATACACTCAGTGGCCACTTTATTAGGTCCACCTGTACAATCCATAAATTCTACCTTTTAATGAAGTTTCTAATGTTCAGTTTTTCTTCACATTGTGGAGAATGTGTCCATTTAATTCTGTGTTTATTACTGAGGTTGTAGTTTGCAGAGGTCTTGTACTGGACTACATTATATTGAGAGGTGTTTCTAATTTTTTGTCCCTCCTTATTAATATACAATGAGGGGGACAGAATAGTGGAAACACCTCTCAATAAAATGCAGTCCAGTCCAGCAGCAGCACTAACTATGAGCTCAATGCCAAACACAGAAGTGAATGAACACCTCTATTACTGTGACAAAAAGAAAACCTGAGCATTATAGGCAGCAGGAAAGGAAACTTTATGGCACAACAGTTGGATTGGATTGGATTAGATTGTACAGGTGGACCTAATAAAGTGGCCACTGAGCTTATTATTGACGATTTAGGATAAATTATGACGGTCAAGCCGTTTCACTTGTGATTACTACAGCAGATTAAAATGCAGCTACAGTACACGTGATATGTAGGCCACTGTGACATGTTTCTATCCCAACACATCCCATTATATTTCAACGCATGTCCCATTCCTTATTGTTTTACTTCATAGTGTTCCTCTTATAAATAATTCCCTGTTTCTTAAAACGGATTCGAGTGGCTTTTGAAGTGGAATGAAATGACTGCAATTTGTGCATACGTGTCAAAGCATGTTGTGTTGCTCTGGGTCTTCTCCCCGCCGCTCTCCACTCTGCATGGGAGCCACACGTATGAAATCCGACCGCCGCTCTGCCCCACAGTCTTTGTTGAAGCCTCACAATGTATAGGTAGCCCTTTTTGTCTCCGCCACATTCATATTCACCGCCGGCGTAATTGCACCATGTTCGTCATTGTTGGAAGAGTCGCGCGCGGCTGACAATAGCCGATTCATGACCAAGGCACTCAATGTGTTGTTAATATTAATCCAGACTTTTTCTTTACTCCATCTGCACTCTAGTGGACTATCAAGTGGGCTATCATTATGCCATAGGCTCCTGTTGGCACGCCGGACCTGTTAAGATTCTGAAGAAGTAGACCACAGGGGGGATGGAGGAGAAGGACCGACATCCATAACTTGCAGCCACAAACGGCACAGATTTTCAGCTCCATTGTGGCGTGAGATCATTGTTGCATTGTGTCGTCGTTCTGCCCTCCCAAAAATAATAATAAAAAATAAGCAGTTATGGAGCTCGCCACCAAAGTAGACACTTCTCTGGCCAACGGCACCATGCAGGGTCCGGGGAAATGGTGCTTTCCAGTTTGTTTCCTCGCCTTCTTCTTCTCAAACGGTTAGAAGGCGCTGTTTTTGCTTTGGTCGGATGCTAATTGTAGTCATTATGTTTGGTTACATCTACCCTGAGCCTGCAAAGCTTTCAGGGTTGAAATTTCCTTCAAGTGTACAGCCTGATCATGAAACCTTAAACTTCAGACTTACACTGTGGGAATGAAGTTTACTTTGAGATTTTTGGTTTTGTGACACATCTTTGATTCAATCCTTCATAAAGTCACTAAAAACACCAAGACAAGGCAAAGATCAAGGGAAATGCAGTAGGAAATCATGCATTTGGCAGTGCTTTTTGTCAGATTTTCAAAGAAATCATGCAGTCCTGGTTTATGGCCATTGCCTTGCCAGCCACAGAGATCGTTGTAGCATAAATAAAAAACTGCAGTTCACGTTCATGTGTTGAACCAAAACAAAACGCAACATCACATCCAGACATTAATCTCCAATTCATTTCCGTGTTGTGCCAGGGGAGTGTATTCCCATAACCAGAACTGCTTATGTGTAAAGAACTAATTACCTGAGGTCAAAATTACAATCACGTTAGAAAAACTGATCCCAACTGCATAATGTTTATTAAAAAGAAAAGCTATTATCATTTTTTTTTTTTTTTAAATCACTTTGTCCCATTTTCAAGATGAACATTGGTATGTATCAAGACGTCTCTGTTTCATTACAACAGTTCAGGCTGCAGCCCCTTCCATGTTCACCTCTGCTCCTCCTGCCATCGCCGATGATGTCACTGTCAAAGCCTGAAAGCGAGCTCCAGCGCTCTGAGCTCCAGCGGCGGAGCATTTACAAATTCCAATTTGCAAAGATGCCTATATCTATTAGCTCCCCTTTCAGTTACTTAGAATTCAGTCAAAAATAGCATCCAACGTGCTGAAAACCTGTAATGGTCCAGGCACGTGAAGCATCATCTTTACTGCTGGCTTCTCAGGAATGTGTGTGCAGTCATACGGCGCATATGGCTATAGCTGTTTCATGCAGTTATGTGTGCGCTGCATGGCTTTGCAGAAAACAAAATCAATCAGATCGTGTTTTCATGCACAGCATATGATGCCTGCAAAATGCACGCTGCAGGAGCTGAAGCGTCGGAGGATCGCAGGACAAACGGACGATCGGCCGGTCGCTCCTGCAGCCCGTGCATGCCAGCCTGTGTGTTTTGGTGGTCTGCCTCCCTGTGTTGGTGCTCTGAAATCTCACTCTGGGCTACTTCTGAGGTGAGGTGAGCCGTGTCAAACTATTTTAAAGCACTGCTTGCTTCTGCCTCGAGTTTGCCTGCAGCCACCGAGAACAATGGGTGCTTTTGTTGACACTGGTGTGCTGTTTGTCCAGAACTTTAGTGCCACAAATATCCGACAAAGGAAAATCCAAGCTTTGTATTTAATTTTCAAAAAACAGCCGATGGGAAAATTAAAAGGTGATTTTTAAGATGCTGCAAGATAGCACTTAGCGTTGTTTTGTTTCAACTGGACTCTTGCAATTTGACGTTTTAAATCTCGTCTTTCAATCACATTGCCTCCATTAGGTTGATCACTGTTTCTTTTCTTTTCTTTTCTTTTCTTTTCTTTTTTTTGTAAAACATGAGCACAGTGCACAAAGACGCATCACACCTCAGATTATGTCAAAGTGATGATCATCTGAGCTTCCACGTTTGAAATACAAACAGATGGACAGACAAAGCCCGCGCTTTCGTCGCCTCAAAAAGATTCAACCCACATCCCCATCTGATCTGTCAAGGTCAGTAAACCATTAATGCCGTTTGCCACTCAGCAACTTTAAGGCAGTGTGGAGGCTTGCTCAAGGGCACTTCGACAACAGCGGGTTCAGGAAGGACTTACTTCATTTGTTTTCACTTGTAGACTCGAAGCGTTCACCCAGGGGAGCTGCATTTGCAACCTCTAGGTCACAACACTCCTTTGTGAGAGATGTTCCTGCTATTAAGAGTGAATATTTTTCATATTTTCATGTGAAACACTACAATGGAGGCGACTGCACTGTAAATAAAAAGGAGAAATCTTCCAAGGGCACTTAGGGGGGGAAAAAAAAAGGTTTGTTACCAAGGGTACTCTGAGGTTAGACAATTAGGAAGCTATTACACCGAGGCCACTCTTCTGGTTGAGAGGCGGCGTGGAGTGAATCCCAAATTCCGCCGCCATTAACAGTAAACACAGGAAAACAACAACAAACCTTTATAATTTCATAAGAGAGCAGCCCCCTGCATCTTCCTTTACAGTTTTAAGGAGACATAAATAATCATTCTGTCACTTGCAAAACAAAGGAACCAGAAAAACACATTGATTAGAAATCACTTTGAGCGCCGAGGGATCGCGTTTAATGCACGCCTGCATGTGGAGAAAAACAAATCAAAAAAAAGAAACGAAAAAAAACAAACCCTGCCAATCTCCTGTCGACAACAAGTACATCACTGCAGATAAGCAATTAAAGTGCAGATGGCTTAAAGGGGATAATGTAACAGCATCATGCACTCACAATTAGATAATGTTGGCGCCTCTCCTATGCTGAGCAAGGGTTATCTGCAAGAAAAAAAAACAACAATCGGTTGTGTGGTTGTATATCAAGCCGAGCTCCTTCCTCTCAGTCTTTATTAAACTCTCCGCTGAGTTCAGCATCTACCCGCCGACATTCCTTCCCACCGTCGCGGCAGCCTCCATCCCAACTTAATGGTTATGAATGGCTGTTTGACACCGAAAAGTCGTATTTTCCCCCGGAATTGCAGTGGTGTGGCCGTTGAGAGCCCACTCCGAGGAGCCGCGCTTGTCAAGCTTGATGCATGATAAGCATAATGACCACTTACAACTGCTGGAGGCGTAATCAAAAGAAGCACATCTCGCCGGCTCGCCATGCTGACGACGGTTCAATTCACCGAGTCAATGCTACAATTTTGTACCGTCAACACAGGGATGCGGCGGGGCGGAAATGGGTGCACTTTGCCGCTCGGCAGAAATGGATTTAATGAAAATGTGTATTCCGCGTCTCAACGATTGTATTAATTTAGTGCGACTTCATCTTGGGGATCGCATAAAGTTTTGACTACATGAGCAACGCTGGCCATAGAAAACAGTGCTTTGCACGAGTGGGGGAGGGCGAAGAGTGTGAATAAAGAGAGAGAGAGCTGTGAGAGATCATACGGAGCCTTTGTGCGGAATCCTATCCTTTGCAACCTGATTGATAAAGGATTGGTGGGAGCCGCGTAAGGCTGACTTGGTCTCGAGATCCACAACGTGTCTAAAAAGGCTGCGCTCAGTGGGACTCCGCCGTGTTACCTCCCCTAAAAAGCGACACAACAGAGCCATGTTCTTTTCACGAGTCGGGGGAACATGAAAGCGAGGCAATGTGTGAGACTCTCTCAAAAGGGACCAAACAAATTATACACTTGGCAAGAAAACGCAGTGAGGGATTCGGCGCCACGGAAACTCACCAAGGCTCCGGCGATTATGCTCAGAAATGACTTTTCATACCCCGTAACAATGACATGTATTGTAGATTAAAGAGAAACCAATCAATTTGGAGAGAGTCATGCTGAGGATCCACAAATGGAAGGAAATAACGGGGGAATGACAATGCCGAACATGCGACGGCGTGAGGTGGCATGCTCCAGTGCCCCGTTTCACACACTTTTAAAGAAAAGGTCGCTCATTTAAATAAAAGTCAATAAACCACTTTTGCTGGAAAGGGCAGCCTTGTTTCTCCAACAACTTGTTTATTCACTTGCCTCCCGCCTGACAGGGAATGACCACCCCTCTTTTTATTGATGGCTCTTCCTCCCAGTTACACCCAACATCTGGCTGAGATTTATGACTGGGCCGCGTGTGCAATTTAATCTATCAATGAGAGCCTATGAGTAGCACATAAAAGCCTTTTCGACAAGACGCACGCCCTGATGGATCACCGGCGCCCGACAAAGAGAGATTCCATCATCTGGCCGCGCGAAATTTACCGGCCCCGGCAGCGCTAAACTGCAGCGCGCGTTCCACACGGTTAAAGATGGCTCGCCTTTAAATGCTGTGGAATTTAGTAGTAAAATGCTCCCAAACATGCAGGGGCTCATAAAAGGCCACACGCCCGCGAAGTGCGATGATGATGATGATGGCGACGATGATGGTGATGGTGATGGTGATAGCCGCCGCTGTAAAATACTTGAGCGGGGCTGATTGAACGGCAGCAGTTAATTAACATTTACTCCAAAAAAAAAAGAAAAAAAGAAAAGGAATCACAGGCTCCATAACCCGAGTGCGAGGCGTCGCTCCGTGCGCAGGTCTGCTCAGTGACCTACAAGCTGAGCAAGGTTACGACACGCAGACGCCGAGCAAAGTGCCACACAATTATCCTGTTGATGTATCCATGACGCCCGTGAAGCATGTCTAATGCAGGGACTGGGTGTCTGACGAGGGCTGCAGCCAACAATTATTTTTCAGTGTTAATGTATCCATCGTTTAGTTTCAATTAATCAATTAAGTCCACCGAGTGTCAAAAACAATGCTAAATAAGCATGGCTGACGTGGAAGAAATATACATATCTTATTATTTGCAGGCCTTGTGATGACACGCTGTATATCTCAATGTGTGTGTGTGTGTGTGAGAGAGAGAGAGAGGGTACAAAAGGCACAAAACACAATGCAAGTGACAATTAATTTAAGTGGAAAGACCTTTTTTTTTTTTTAATCTCTCGCACACATAAACACATAAATAAAAAATAGGCTGGTATTTGCTCTCTCCTTCTCGTCTTCCGTTCTCCCTCTGTCACATAAACACACACCAAAAGAAAACGGGGCTTCATGTGGCGACTTTTCTCTGAAATTCAAAGCCGGTGTGCGATCAGTAACCGGCATTTATTTATTTATTTATTTATTTATTTATTTATTGCGGTCATCTTAATCTGTTCTCAGGTGGGCTATGTGGCGAGCTTGCCAGCATGAGCAACTTTACCTCATAAGTAATGCTATTAGAAGGGCTGAGAGGTATGGACAATATCAAATATCACAATTTTTCACCGAATCCCTAATTATCGATTACCGGTGCTTTAATAAGATATGAACACGAGACTTTTGATTAATAGTAATGTGGAGATGATTCAGAGACAAATAACACAACAGCCTGTCTAATAAACAGTCTGATAAATTAAGAAAACTGCATCCCTTTACTGTAATGCGGCCTGCACAGCACTCCAGAAGGCAAATGTGCATAACTGCATTTATTTTATGATAACTTTTTTCCTGTATCCCACCAGCCAAACAATGAATGAATGAATAAATAAAAGAATAAATGTCTTGGTGCAAGAGGGAGCAGGTGAACTGCAAAAGAGTAGTATAATTTGAACAGTGCTAACATAGATGTAAACTAGACTCACAAGTTTTTTTTTTTTAGTGTCTGCAATATCAGTCTTCAAAATA
>OMLB01039973.1:2413-14445 GCA_900302555.1 Myripristis jacobus | reverse complement strand
TACCGGGGGGGGGGGGGGGGGGGGGGGGGCTTCTCCAGGAGCTGACCTGCTCCCTGAGCCAGAGAAACCTGTCAAGTGCACCATTAAGCCAGGCGTGACAACCAATAAACCTGCCCAGAGAGACATGTTACAGATGTCTAATTCCACACACACACACAAAAAAAAGACAGACAGGATGACCGAGAACAAAGCATGGAAGGGTATGAATGGTATATGTCAAGCATAAATCTCAGGGAAAACAGCCTGTGCCTCCCTCCAAGGGTTTATGTGAGCACAGCATCATTGGAACCAAGCCTGAGAAAAAAAACAACTTTGAAGCACTGCATGCCCAATAATTCATGGAGATTAAACACTGCACACTTAATTGTATTGATCACATCCCAGACCACTGAACTCAATCTTAAATGCTCATGAACAAGAAATTAAAAGCTTGCTAGGCCAGTCCAGCAGTGTTCCTTAATGTATTACATGCCAGGAAATCAGCAAATGTTGACTCCCAACAAGATCAGTTAATTCCTGTGCCGGTGCAACTCCTACATTTCTTCTAAAAGTAGACTGAGAGAAAGGGTTTTATACAAGCTCTGTGAATAGAGCCTGGCACGAACAATGCCAAGGTGAGGGGTTTGGTTCCCACTGGGGCCACCCATGCAGAATAAACTACACATTCATGGTTCTGCAAGGTGCTTTGGATAAAAGCATCCACGGAGCCGTGCGTGTTCAATGAAATGTGATTGGAAACAAAGATGCCTTATTTGACGCTGCCTCTCGAAATCAAAACAAGGGTATCGACGGCGTTTCTGCACCGAAACATGCAGTGAATTTTTCATGAATTAGTTCGTTAATTAGACCGAGAATAGGCAAAGCACGCCGTCTTCAGTATGAATTCATTGTCCTACCCGAGAGTGTCAAGAAAACAGGAGGTGAACTATTTAATCTGGCTCTTCGGGATAAGGTGTGGCAGCTCTCAGAAAGGTCGGTACCTCCTTGTGGGGAAAAGAGCAAAGAGGAATCAGTCAAAAGGAATGGAATATGAGAAGCAAAAGACTTTTTTTAATACTGGAACACTTTGTAATTAAAGCCTATAAAGCGCTAATTGGAGTGAACTTGGACTAAGTCATTGGGAGGAACTGAAATGCTTTGAGTGGAGGATGTGGGCGTGAGATGGCAGGACGCACAGTTTGACACGTTAAGCATGGATTTAAATTGCTTTTGTTGGCCCCATAAACCGGCGAATTAATGATTTTTCTTCTATCTCAAGGGTGGACTGTGTCACTTAATAGACTGAAGTCATGGCCACAAAGCTGCTTTTGGTACTGGCCAGTCTCCAGTGCTTCTCGCTTATCAGATAATCAGGTTATGATCCCTCGCCTGTCCAGACCATGATGTCATAATCAGTGGCCCAAAAGCAGGAAGGAGGGAGCAAACCCAATCTCCTCATCATTATATTATAGCAGGATGGTAGAATGCTTCTGCAAAAAAAAAAAAGAAAAAAAAAAAGACTGATGATAACACCAGGTTTCTGCAAATCCAATCAACCTCTTTCAGTGAGTGTGGCTGCATGCACCCATGAAGTTAATGTGTTTGCAGGCAGACCTGGCCGTGTGTCCGTTCTCCTGAGCTATCTGCCATCTGCTGCTCTTTGGGACATTGGATGGCCACATTTGTCTCGCTGCACGCTGTGACTTGTGCATTGCAAATTAGCAAGATAAACACCTACAGTACACGCACTAGAGCACGAGGGAAAAGACATTTAAACTGAATCAAAAATAATAATAATAATGTCCCAGTTACACTGCTTAGCTCCAGTGTGGAACATACATGGAAAAATTCTTTAAATCTTAAAAGTTCAAGATTGTTTCTAGATGGTGCTGATCATTTTCTTTTTGCTTTTGTTGATTCATATTAAAAATTTACATCATTAAGCCACATACAATTGCTTCACTTTATGCTAAAATTTTTACCTTGCTTCATGTTATTTCTTTATGCAGACTTTTTTTTTTTTAATTGTTGTTACTTTGCTTCATTTTGCTCGTTAAGATCATGTTTCAATTAAGTTACCTTGAAACCAGGGAATCCACAGCCGTGCTTGCCAGACCCTGTCCCTGACCATCTTTAATTGTCACCACTAGGCTCCAGTAGGTTAGTTCTGAAAAAAAAGTCAGTAAGTCAGTTAGTGACATTCATGTTTCTAGGCCTTCCTATAGCATGGGCTTGATAATTATGCTTTATTCTCACAAACAAGCTAGCAACAGCTACTTGGATGTGATGGAATAGAAAAGCGGGGAAGGAAACACCGCCTCTTTAGCCCAGATAGCAGCAAAAACATTATAGGCTACTTCAGGTAATGTCACACACCGGCCACTTTCCCTCACACATCGTTTTGTTTTCCAGGATCTCTCCAAGCTGAGATGGAAATATTGACTCCCATCCTCTGTCTTTATTGGTTCTTGTGTTGTGACTATCATGCTCTTTTGCGTAATACTCTTTTTCAATATTTCTTATGGCTTTGCTGTCTTGGCCATCTATCTATCTATCTATCTATCTATCATCCATATATGTCATATCCTGGAGTCTGTAACAAGAGTCTCCAACAAAAGGCATGTAGGAAACCTGTAATCTGAGCGGATAAGTACCATAATCCATGAGATAATATGAATGTAATAGCTACCCTTTACATTGCTGTCTTTGTAGGCAGCAGCATGAGAGGGGGCAGACGTGCACAAAATACACCTTTTAGCCTTTTGGTAGCTCTTTCGTGGCAAGTCGAGTCATGTTTAATTCACGGTATTCCACCACAAAAATGTTGAAATAAACTGTGACCCAAAAAAAAAAAAAATTGTAACAGCATATATAAAAAAAATAGAAAAGAAGACATGATCCGTTTCATTTTCACACTCGGCACATTTCATGTTTTTGTTTGTTTTGTTTTTTTTTACACTGAGAATATCTCTCTTAACGATAATGAAGATCTCAAATCATTGTGGGTTTTCAAACGTTAATGCGAGACGGCAGATTAGTGAGTTTGAGAAAACCGGTGTTGCCAGTCCACCCTCAGATGGATTTTATTACATAACGTTCACTGAGAAAGGCTCGTATTGATGAAACCGCAAGAATGACCTCATTCACACACACACTTTCACGGATGCGGATTAGATAGTTTGAGCAAACACAAGTCCAGAGGGGAGAGGGGAAACATGAAAGATTTCTCATCGCACTCAGCGAGCGAGTGAGAGAAGCAGAGAAATGTGGAGGTCACCTGCTTACTAGAGGGCGAAATGAAGTGAAATATTCAGTGGTTTCTAAAAATAAACCCAGTCCCAGAAGCTCTTTAAAATTACATTCTTATGTCTTGTATATTACATGATAAATATTTCATCACCAGCTCTTTTGCACGCTTGCTTTCTGCCGCTGAATTGCTTTGAAGTGTTGTTGTGTTTTTTTTTCCAACTTCATGCATTTCCTTGACTACTGGGTGTTTTGGGTGGGGGTGGCGCTGATGTTGTGTTTGGGGATACACCAGGAAGTGCGAGAGTTTAATTATGTTATTCATCCTTCCATCCATTCATTCATCCATCCATCCATTCATTCATTTTCCTCGGGGATCCGAAGTCGCTGTACCGTGTTTGTGCTGACAGAATGAGTTAGACCAGTTTGGTTTGCCTTGTTGCCTTTGCCTTTTTTTGTAACTGGGAAAATAAATAAATAAATAAAAATCACAACAACTATACCAGTGAGCTTTGATATGAAGTTCACTGTCTCCAAGTTATTAAATTCAATTTTAACATCAATATTAAATGAAATTGTTTGAAAGCCCAATAGATTTCTCATTTCTTTCTGTCCCATTAGGCTATTTCTCAAAAGCTTACAATAGGCAATCGAGTACATTCACACCTGGATACAGAGAAAGTCTTTGGCACCGTGGCTGTCCTTTGAACGAGTGAGTACACTTCGATTAAACACATGAAACGGGTTCATTTGTGATTTTGTTTTTTGTTGTTACTTTTTTCTCTTAACCCGCCTCAATTCCTTGTACCTCAGAGCGTGATTTTCAACATTTCCCAGGATGACTTTTGACAGCCCACAGAGGTCAGGTGTTGATTTGTTGCTTTGGGCTGTGTAGGTGGAGAGAGTGATAGTGATAGTTTAGCAAAAGTAAGAGAGTTCCTGTAGTTGAGAAAGGTGAGTGTTGCACCTTTTAAACCTGCAACACACCAAGCCCCAAAGAGCTGAGGCCGATGGTCAGGTCGCTTTGCGTTCCCTCATGGCTCCTGATAAAAACTGTTCATGAACTCAACGCACAGACTACAGCTGGTCGACATGCATGCATGTTGTGCAGCTGTGTATGTTTAAATACATTTTTAGTACATCTTCAAGTTTTTTAAATATTTAATTTGCAGTTATAAAAGCCGTAGCCAGAAATGGGAAGCAGCAAGACAGTTCATTTGCAGGCTACTTCCGTTTTGGGGAAGAAAATCACACCTCAGAAACACCTCAGCTGTGAAATTTAATTGGGTTGACCATATTTTTTCTTCTCCAAAAACTAGTAAGCAGTAAGTACATGAGGCTGTTTGTGTTAGCAGCACCTTGAAAATACAGCTGATCTAAGCAACGTTATGGCACTGTCATTCTGCATGAGTTTAATGTATGCTGGATGCAGTTTGATGATTTATAGACCTGTTGTGTCCAAATGACACAGAGGCTGAACATTTTGGTGCAAACACGTGTGAACACTAGCTAACGTTAGCTCGTTAGTTGCTGTAGCCACTTTTGTTAGCTTCGTTAGCTTCATTAGCCACCAAAACTACTTGGTTAAGGTTAGGAAGAGGTCATGGTTAACATTAGTACAAAACATTAGCTAATGTTCGCTGGTATTAGCTCACCAGCTTAAGCTACAAACTAACACAGCTTTTACTTGACACAAACAAAATCCACCACCCCTCCTACCTGCCAGCGCAGCGTTTTTCACTCCTTTTATACAAGACAAAACTTGAAAACATGATGCTTCAACATTTCTTTGGTTGCAGAAATGTAAAATGCTGAGGGCAGAGGAGGCGAGACTCTTACAAACTGCGGGGGATCCCCTGCCACAGACGGTCCTGACATGATGGACCTGGTGTGTCAGGGCCTTCACTCAAAAAATGTCGAGTCTTCATTGCATCCCGGTCTGTTGAGGCTGCTGTCAGTATAGAAACTGATATACTTGTCTTTTCCACAGTGGGTTTCTCCTGTGTGATTGTCAAAAGTTGTTGCAAAGTGGTGAGTGCAGAAAAAAAACTCCTGGCTCTTTGAGTCTGCGTTTCTGAAAAAATAATAGAAATGCAAGATACATAGCAATACCTGTTTTGTAATCAGTGTTTATGTGTCGAGGGGTTAATTTTTACTTTAGTTAGGTATTATAGAAATTGGAGCTATGAGCTTTTATTTAATGGAGTTGCTGGAACCAGTTGGGGATTTTGTCAGCCATGTGTTGCCGCTATAACCCACGTGCGATATGAAACAACTAGTTATTTGTGCTCAGAGAATGTGCAGAAAAAGTTTCTAGATCAAAAAAGGTTCTGCATTGCACCAACAAAGTGTGTCCCTCAGGGAAAAAACACAACAACCTACAAATTTACCTTTTTTATTCAGAGAATGAGGAAGAGGATGCTGACCGTTTGTTGCAGAAGCCTGCTGCGCTCCATCTCTCAGCTGCAGAACGGGACAGTCATAAACAGAGTGGAAGTAATTTCCTATTGGACAGTGAATATGGGTCTGGGCCTTGTAGGTCATTGGGGCACACCTCCCTCTGACCGGAGCATTTCTGGTCAAATTTGCAACAGCAGAAAACACTTACAATAGTGTGCTGCATCGGCACATGAAATATTGATGGGATAGAATATGAAATATGTATTTTGTATGCAACGCCACCCTCTGGGTTTCCACAGTCTTTCTGGGCAAGGGCTTTGAAACCCTGTGAGATGGTGTTTGCTGCCAGCCATCTGTATGGGGAAGCGAGCCGGTTATATTTAGATCTGCCTTGCATTCGTGTGTAGACATCCACCAGGGGAATCATACCCACTATCAATACACTTCCAGTCTTTGCCATTCATAGGTTTAGTTAGGCTATGGACTGCATCCTCCAGGAGTTGATCATATCCAAAGCAGAGGCATGACTTGGTTCAATGTACCGAAGTCATGTTGGAGAAATTTATGCCAGTTAAACTACCAGCACAGTTCATGGTGTCACTGTCAAAAGAATAGATGCAGTATTAAGAATGGCCTGTGGTTTGAGGCTTACTGTGATGCATGCAGTTTGTGATCGGGAACCTATGTTGTGTCATGCTGTAGGGATCATTTGCTGAAATCTGTCCAGATCCTAGGCATTAGCTTGAGCAGACCAGAGGGTCCTTTCAGTACGCGTAAACCTCGGTGCTAGCACTGCGGCTTCCTGGGAATCTAATTAAAATCCATTCCAATAACGGGCAAACAAAAGGATTGAAAACTTGTTGGAGGGGAAGTAAAGAACATATAATGAAAGCGTGGGATGTAAGGTTCAGGCATTGAGGGAAGGCCATTAAAGGAGGCAGAAAGGGCGAGGGTCCAAGTTGAAAGAAAACAAAGCTGTTTGTTAAAAGTTGCATTCACAGGGGTTAGGTCTTTTTTTTATATTAATCCTTTCACTTGTTTTCTGCTCTTTATTTTGCTTTTTGGCTTGTTTTCCACCCAGTTTTGCGTGGAAAGCAACCTAACACGCTGTTAAAATATGCTCTGACACAAAAATTGGCTCCAGGCGCTTTGGTTTATGTGTTGGAGAAAGTCGGGTGCCAATTAGACCCGTCAAGAAGGACAAATTAACACATGAAAAGTCAAGTCTCACTTTGCATTAGGGAACAACACTTCAGAGGTCAAACATGTCATTAGGCTATCTGGAGCACCAAATAGGCCCGTCCATAACCCCATAAGTGTTTTTGTTGCGAACGCCCGCTTTCTTCCTGAATCACACTGGAGAGAGAGGCATGATCGTGAAAATTGCAAGTAAATCAAATCTTCAGGACATGATGAAGAAGACACTGTCACGGTTAAATCACCGCCCTCGGGTTGAATTTACTCTTTGTGTCTGGCGCTTCCTCGTCGTGCACGAACCAGACAGGCCTTGAGGATCCACACAGTCACCTAGCCACCAGTTGTTTTCCGGGTGTCATGGTTCATGCCCGATGGTGAGACGCCTCATTCCTCAGTAATCCCCCTCCAACCCCGTTGTGAGCCGTGACCCTCGATGTCTTCCCCTGCCATGTGATGAGCGCTGCAAGGACTTCTGGGTACAGCCGCTGTAAATCATCACTCCCAGCTGCACTCTTGGATCAACTGGAGGACAAGCGGCCTTTTGTAACGTCTCTCTAACTGATTCTGCAGGGTGCTGGGCGCTTTGCTCAGCCCCGTCCACAGAACCTGAATAGAGTAGAACGGTCACTGAACTGTTTGCCGTGGTCGTTGGGCTGGCACAGAATAAAATGGGGCGACTATAGGTCTTTGCTATGGTGACGAGTCAGAAGGGCTGTGAAATGTGTCACAGCAGCTTGAGAGACGTGCAGATATGCTGTGCTGTGGTTGTGGCCTCAAAACAGAAATGAAAGCAAAGACCTGTGAACATTTGAATCCATGTGTCCTGTGACACAAGCGCTTAAGCTGAAATCTTTACATCAGCGATGAGGTTAGCAGAACATGTGCAAAGACTGCTTCTGCCTCCTCCAATCAAATTTGCAAACTAACAAATCTTGATCTTAAGCTCATCAAACATAGTCTACCTTTTACAGAATACAAAACCTTAAATGCCATAATCTGCGGTAGTTTAGTGGAGAAGAAAACTGTTGCTCCTTTGGTCTTTGCGAAAAACTTCTCGCCTCAACAAGTTACAGACAATTCAGTTCATGCAGAAGCTAGCCCAGCTCCATGGTAATACATCCTTGTATGTTGATTTGAATGAGAAAGTCCATTCTAGTCGATTCACGTTCTGTGGCCTGCTCCCCGCTGTCTGTTCCGGCTGCGGTGACTTTCTTCAGCTCGTAACAAGTCACACACACCGAGCCTGGTTCCACAGATAGGTCGCCACTTGTGGTGACTCACTTCAGCTCCATTCTCTCAAATGTTTTCATGTGGAGTGGAGAATTTAAATCGCCGATGACAAAGATAGAGATGTGAAAAGATGTGTGCGTCTCGAGGGCTCGCCTCTGCCGCTCCTCAGCTGGAAAACGTTAAAACCTTTGACTTTTAAAGCACAGACACATCTTTCTCGACTGACAGGCTTCCCTTTCAAACCACGTACAGCACATTAGCACTGATCTTTGACTCTCTGTATTGTAAAATTACTTCCATTTGGATGGGAGGTCAGTAAATTGTGAGCTACCAGCTGCCTATATAATGTTTCTGTGGCTGTCAGCAAGATTTGTCACTGTGTGAAACTACTGTTGTATTGCAAGCTACACAGTAATAACCAAAGAGTGCATCTCAAAGTGTATAATGTATAAGTTTATTTTATGTATTGAGTGTGTCCAACCTACTGCTGTTCAGCCAGGCTGTTCTGATGTTATAAATCATTCAGAATTTGGCTTGCAAACCCAAACCAGGAAACCACACATCTAAACTGATGATCCCCTGCTGCAGCTCCTCTCATCTTGTATTTAGTTTGAATATTTTTCCTCCCATCAGCTGGATAAATAGTTATTCAGAACTGCCTGATTTTGTTATAAATTATAGGATTTGCGCAAACCTTTCTTGGCAGAATGTCAGGGCGTGTGATCCCAAACAGTTTGCGAGATCCCCTCCCATCACATCACCATCTCAGTATAAGCATTCCCAGAAGGTGTATAAAGCACAATGCAAATGATGCCGCAAGAACCCGGTCAGTGGCGAGAAGCATACTGAGGCATATTGTCCAATCGTTAGCAAGATTTAAAGATGTACACAACAAGCTGTTATGTAAAACTACACCTGTCTCATCAAGCTAAATCACAAACTCAAGATGCAACAGACGGTGTTGCCACTAACTGGAAACCATAGATTTGCCTTATGTAGACAAATGAATCAATGCATGCGGTGAATTAATAGAAGCCCTCTTTTTGAAATGCACTGCAGAACCTGGATTTCGCTTTCTCAATTTCAGAACAGAAATAACCCACAAAAAATAACCCACAAGCTTTTTTTTTTTCATGGAGTTTCCCCACTGATGTCAAATCCAGAGGGTATTGCAAATAGTGAAACCAGGGATTTCTCTGCCTGTTTCTGTGAGGGCTGTGTCGGGAGTGGCTCCAAAACCAGAATAAATTAATCAAAACTTCACGTTGCCGCCTGGCTCCTCGGCAGCAGCCACAGCGCTGTAATCAAAACAGGACTCGGAGGGGAGCGGCGTGTCGCTGCTGGATCATCAGGAAGAAATCAGCATTTCCACTTATCACACCAATCAAAGGAAGAAAAAGCCTGCAAACTCTAATACACTTTCCAAATTAGGAGATGATGCGGTGATTTTCGGAAAGGCCTCATTCTGGTGCATAAACGATTTCACTGCCTTATGACAAAGCGTTGTAAGCATGCAGTAACACTATCAGTATCTACACACATACATTTGGGAATAGCCAGCACCCAGCTAAAGAAGACTTGAATAATATTTTCTGTCTGTCACTGAGACAGAAAAACTCCTGTGAAAGAGTTTCAGAGTTTTGGTTTGCATTGTCTTGTCAGAACAATGGAAAAATAATGCTACCTGAGCTTAATATCCATAGATTTAGCATGCATGTTTTTATTAGTCAGTGTGGTGTGAGACTAGCTGGAGGCTGCAGTGGAAAAAAAATCGAGTGAAAGCATTACCTGTCTTAGAAATTAAGCAGTCGACACTTAAGGTACTTTGACTGCACATTCTCAGCTTGTTTCTGGTGTTTGTTACCAAGGTTGCCCATTAGCAAACCTTAAGAACATAATAAAGAGCAATTACAAACGATTATCAAGAGTGTATTTACAGTAAAAAAATAATCGGGGAAAATTCTTCATATTTAGATGTCAGTCTCAGGATGCAACCAGCACACTCGTAGCTTCCTGATGTGCATCCACGCCGAGCTTGGTGGCAAAACAGGCCTATTTAACAAAAAATAAAGGAGAACCGAAACTGAAAACCTTCATGTATGCTGTGTAGACAAAGATAAGGGTGTGCATTGAAGCTCCGGCAACTTTGGTGTTAAGGCCAAGAGATTAGAAGTTATTCATTCACCACTGACCTTATTTTCAATTTTAAGAGCCGCTGTCTGCATGTCTATGTTACTGACAGCATGTGATTAATATACCTTATAATCTATGCTATACTTCCAGCATGAGCCTCGCTGGCAGCCCATCCACACACACACACACACACACACACACACACACACACCCCCTCACGCTCAGCCATTTTATGCAACAGATAAACAGAAATCACTAGGTGCCAAAGATTCTTTTCACTGCATGAACAAGAAAGCTATTTTATGGGACAGACATGCTGACTTATTTTCTTGTCTGGAGTGATGAAGTGTGTCCTTGTAATTCCAGCTCTTAATTACACCACAGCATAAAGGAGATTTATCGCCGTGTGTGAGCAACAAGCGGTGCATTCTTAGACACAGCCACAGTCTTTTGCAGTCTCCCAATCGCACAGAGGAGAGAGAGAGATGCGATGCGACGCTGTTGATTGTTGACCCCAAACACAGAAATGCACTTTCCAGAGGACTGCGCCGACACTGTGGTACCAACCCACTTTAGCACTTTCAGAGTGGTGGGACATGTGCCGGTGTGCAAATATGTGTGTGTGTGTGCATCAGGTTCAGACATTTACATGGGCAGAAATACCCTGGAAAGTTCAGAAAAGTTTTGAGCACGTCTTTGGCTGTAAAAAAAAAACATTTGGATTTTCCATTCAGTTCCAGTTCCTGTTGACTTATTGGCCCTGCTCGACATGCGGGACTCGCAGGAACCAACAGGAACCTGGAGGCAGGATTACTGCTCTGTTTATCACTGACTGGTTGCACACAATAAGCAATTCTCACTATTCTTTTCTGCCTTCTGTTTCCCAAATCGTCCATTTCCACAACCTGCCGCACTAGCCTTGCTCTCGTTTTCACCTTTGTTTAATACAAGCGGAAAAACTCTGGTTCACTAAACAAATCCAATTAAACACAGCGCCTTGTTTTCCATCATGTTTACATCCTTTTTTTTTTTTTTTTTTGTACATCTCGCTGTGATGATGTAGCTGCATGCCTCGAAGACGTCAGTCGCCTCTTTCTGTCATCGCCGCAATCTTTGCCGTTTTCCCTGAAACACCAGCGATAACTGGAACCTAATCTAGCACCAGTTCCTGTTTGTTCTCATTTGGTCTTGTTGGGTTCGCGGAAGATGTAAAACAACTCGTCGTGAAAACGCCCATAAAATCAGATCAAGCGGACAAAGACTGCGTTCTGAGAAAAAAAACAAACGTAATGTCCATGCATGTTTGTGTTAATGCCAGGGCGAAGTCGTGTGTTGGAAACCCTCCTTTCTTCATCTCCGACTTTATCCGGGCACAAGGGCTTATGAGACCCATCACACCATGGCGTTTCTTCCAACCGTCCTGAAACTCCTCATCTTTAACCAGGAGACCATCGTCTGACATGCGACTTACGGTGCTAAAATATATTTCTATAAATGCTACTGAAAACGTGGCCGCAGGACAGCAAAAGTGGAGCATGTATTTACCACTCAGAGATCGTTTTTATATCACTCTAGCTCTCCACGGCACACAGAGGCGTACACCCGGCCGGCCCTCAGGTCTCGTTTGTGTGCACAGACCCATTAGCTCAGTCAGTGACACAACACGGCCGCGGCTCTCCCCGGAGCCACTCAGGACCATATGGCGAATGACAATCGGCCGGCGTCGTTTATCTGGACCTGTGCGGCGTTACGCTGGCCTTGTAGTTCTCTGAAGCCGTGATAAGAAGACTTTAATATCCTCCCATAATGGAGATCACACACCACTGAAGGAGAGAGAGTGGCAGGGG
>OMLB01039962.1:39673-54234 GCA_900302555.1 Myripristis jacobus | reverse complement strand
TGATGTGAAACCTCCTCCCCAGCTGCTGATCCACAGCAGAGCAGCTCCCAGAGTAAAACCAGCAGCGCCTCACAGGATCAGCCAGACCCGGTCCCGTCGTTAAAGGAAACTAAACGTCTCCGATCCGGTTCCTGTCCCGTGTGAACTGTGGAGGTCGTCCCGGCAGGAAGCGAGCGTCTGCCGGAAACATTTTGCCCTTTTCCACTAGCACCTACTCGACTCGGCTCGACTCTACTCGCCTCCACACGGTTTCGGTGGTTTTCCATTACAGCTGAGTACCACCTCACCGTGGGTGGAGTCGTCATAGCAACGCGGCCCCGCCCCCAAGCACAGAAAAGTCTCCACCTCTTCATTTGAGCGCGGTATCGGTTTGCTCGCCACTTTCCAACTTTGCCAACTTCAGTGATGATCAATGCGCACGGTCGCTGTGGCTGTTTTTGTTTTATTTTTTTTTAAAATGCCGAGTTTGGTTTTCGTGAAGGAGTCGCTCTCATGTGTCGTCCCTCCTTGTCCAATCAGTGGCCTGCACGGCGTTACGTCACATTCTTGGCTCGACTCAACTCACTTGGAACCCCGGCCGAGTAGGTGCTAAAATGGGACCTGGTACCAGGTACTACCACCTGATGGAAAAGCTCTCAAACCAGGTAGAGTCGAGCCGAGTCGAGTAGGTACTAGTGGAAAAGTGCCAATACTGACAACACAGACAGTACAGTGCATATTGAAAGGATACTGATCTACACAGTAGACCACACATATGTGTTTGCACTCGAGCCCAGTGTCTTCATGTGGGTTTCACCTGGTCAGATAGGATTTGCTTCCCCTCCAGACTGTGAAGATTGAGCTGTGTGGTCAGATCTCTGTTTGGGTTTCATTATCTTCTGCAGGGTGTAAAACCAAACAGAGACGGCCATTCCTGGGCTTTCACAACAGCTTTTCTTACCTGTGAGACTTTCTGCTGTTTAACATTAATAAAACAATAAAAACACTGACAGGTCAGGCCCGTGCGATGCCCGGACTTAGCCTGGCATCGTATATCGGTCTGTAACCTCCTGTGCTCCTTTTCCACCAAGAAGGAACTGGTTGCATCCTGGTTCATGCACCAAATTTTGAAACGGTCTGCATTCCCACCAGTAGATTAGGTTCCCGAACGGAAAAGTTGGTTGTCCGCTGGAACCAGAAAAAAGTCGTTCTCAAGTGCGAACCAAGTGAGCGTGACCTATTCTACAAGAAAAAATGAAGATGACTCTCAAGAAACCATGTGGCCTGGTTAAAAATGTCTTTGCCGACAGTATAACAGCGATTTCCTCACACCTCACATTCTGTAAATAAAAGCATTTGGCATTTGTCTCTATGTGCAGCAGCTGAGCTTTTCCCGTCACTTCCTGCTCTTTTCTATAGGACAGAATCGGCACACCGGCTGAGGTACCGGCACAACTCAGAGTTTATTATTCTCAATCTGAATTCTGTCAGGCTCAGACTGTGTAGGTTAATAATTCCTACGGGGCTATGGGACTGTGCAATTGATCAGATCACTATATGGTGAAATTATGTCATGTTATGTCATACATCTCTGAAAAAATCTTTACTTTCATTCAAACGGAGCAAATCCTCAGCTTCTAAGAGAGCCGCACCAAAACAGTGGCGGGGAACTTCTACATGAGCGGGACGTCTCCTTGTATACAGCACAGCCGCGGTGCCGTGTGTTTGTTTCGGTGAGGTCTGGTTCAGCCCCTCCTCGGCCTGGGTGAGCCCGGGACAATTTGTTAGAGGCTTTCCAGAGTTTTCCGTGGGGGCCCGGGGCTAGACGGCAGCTGGGTGAAGTTTCCAGACGGCTGTTATTCCACACGGAGCTGATGGAAACATGGCAGCACCCTCACAAATAATGGACCTGTACCAGCTGAGCTGAGACAGGACAGAGAGAGCGGCTCTGTGTTCTGATTACGCTGAGATCTGATCCAACAGTCTTCTGGGATCACAAAGAAATGTGGCTGATCTGATGGAAGTGATGCAGCTGACTGATGACTGATTGATTACAGATTCCCTGTGGAGCTGATCAGCTCTACAGTAGTGGTTTATGGGGGGAAAAAAACATTACCTGATCCTAATGAGACATTTTGATGGGAGAGTTTAGCTTCATGACTTTTTCCATCTATTTAGGCTTTCAGTGTTTACAGGTAATGTTGAATGTGAAGGCTGTTTTGTTTCTGATTTTAATTAATATGAATTAATTAACTGATAAAACTAAAAGGACACTAAAGGCTTCCTTCAGATCTTAGAAAAAATTCTGTGATTACATATTTGTTTTATATTCCACAAAAAGGTTTAATAAACTAGTGAAAATGGCTTGAAAGTACCTCTACCTTCCTAGTCCTCATTCAGTGTTCAGCAATCTATGAATATGCAAATTTGCAACAACCCCCCCAGAGATGACACCAATACCAATCTGTAAAAGTCAAGCATCCAAGAGGATTAAAACAAAAAGAAAACCTGTTTTTGATTTGATACGGTCTTTAACTACAGTCTGTTCAAAGTTTGCCACATTCAAGACGATGCACCAGGCATCATAAAAAAGGTAAGAAAGGAACCTCGTAGGAAGGGAAGAACATTTTTTTAAATATCAGCTTGAAAATGCGGATTTATAGTCAATTTTAGCACAAGGATATGAGGAAAAACTGACCCTAGAAATAATGTAATCTTACTGCTAGAAAACAGGCCCATGGGTTCAGGGCACTTAAAAGAGTGCATAACCCAAAACTGGAGTTAAGAGCATTGTATCCACTACACAATAAATTTAATCAAATGAAGCAAAAACACAAAACGCACAACAACTGACAAATCAGCTGGAAAACACAGCTCACGCTGGGGTTGAATCAGACACCCTGGGTCTCCTGGCAGCGGCACGAAGGACCGCAGTCCAACGATGGAGTGAACGGATGAGTCAAGCACTTTGATATATTGTGTTGTCTATTTAAAGTCCTGTCTAGACAGCAAGCATCTCAGGCACTTTTTTTTTTACTCAAGCATCTCAGAGTGCAATAAATATTTTTGTTGCAAAAGTACAAATCGTGACAGAATTGTGATCTCAAGTCTTCAGAAAGAAAAATCACGAGTTGCATTTTCACAAAAATCATGCAGCCCTAGATGTAGCCTTACAGTGATCATAAGGATTTTTTGTTAAGAAGAGTTAATGTAGGCCTAAGTAATAGGGACATTAACTGGTTTAATCATTATTAATCAAGTCCTGAACCGACTGAATGGCAAAATATCTGAAAAACATTTGAAGAGAGGGCTGTTTCTGTCCGCATCCTGCTTCAAGTTGTCATTTAGAAGACCTGGGATTTTTTTGTATTTCTGCTTGAGGAAAACAAAAGTGTGAGTATAAATCTAAATCATACTGATCAAAAGGATTTAATCTGTGGATTTCTTCCACTTGTCAAACTGATGCACCACACCAGTGTCAGGACTTTACACCTGCTAGGAACCCTGTATGCGTTTTAACTTGTAATTATTTCAGGCGGTGCAACCGTTAAAAACTTCAGGAATGTGTAGCCTTGGTCTTAGTGAGTCTGTTGCTGGTTAGTATGTTGTGCCTGGACCTGGCTGTTTATTTCAGTCACATCATGGAGGATGCATTGCTGACATCAGAACCAGTGAGTGTAGTTCATCTGCATGGGGCTCATGTAACCTCTGAGTACAAACACTCTCTCACTGTCAGCCAGGCTAAAAAACACACTGGCGCTCTCTGTCTTCAGTGAGTCCAAAACCAACAGACCCCCGACCCGCTCCGCCTCCCCGCCTGCAGCTGAAGGCCACGCCGGCCCAGGCCCTCCGCTCTCTGTGCACAGCTGATCCAGGCCGGCGGATAGCATGGAGCCGGGCCGTGTGAGGTCATCAGCTGGAGATCCTGAACAGACGACCTCAAATCACCTTGCATTCCCTGAGCTGTGCACAGTGAGGAGGACTGGAACAGTCATGTACAACTGCTTCATACTGAAATTGCATTTCAGATTCAAATATGAATATTAAGCAGAATTATTTCTGGGGATTTTTTTTGTGCATATTAAACCACTGAGATGCAGCTGAAAGAGCCTGGTGATGCAGTCGCTGCATGTAAGGAAAAGCTCATTTTCAACAAGCTCAAATTGCTTTGAGTATTTTTCCAACATTAATTAACCCTCTTATTATGTTTGGGGTCAATTTGACCCCAGTCAATGTTTAACGTCTCTAAATCCTAATGTAATGGGCACTACCGGGTAAACACGAAATTCACATGATGATATGTTTTCAATGTCCTGTTCACACTTTGTACGCATCGGTTATAAATAACAAAAATCTGTAATTAGAAATAATATAAAACCATTAAAACACCAAAAATTAATATTTCTTTCCAATTTTAGGTCAATCAGTGAGATTTTATGGTGATTTGCATATTTTTCCGTAGTCGTGTAATTGGAATACTGGATTTATAAGTGTGTGTGTGTGTGTGTGTGTGGTTTATGTTTTATTTAAAGGGCTATTTAGGTAGTCAACAAAGAAACATAAAGTACTTGACACATAAACTTTGGTAACAATTTTAGTTATAATAATTTTGTGGAGGTTTAAACTGCTGGGGTCAAATTGACCCCAAACATAAAAGATGTTCGTAAATTTGAACATAACAGGAGGGTTAAATACTGATCACTGCTGCACAGAACATATCTGAATACGGGAAAGATTGAGTAATGGAATGAATGAATAACTATGAATCCTTTATATTGGAGTTGATGGCTAGCTTTGGCCAGGTCTAGCCAGGTTGTGAAATGTGACTGGTTGTAAAGACAGTGGTGCTGTTGGTTTTGAGCCAGACGGGCTATGACATATGTAAACCCTGACTAGAGGAGACAAGGCATTTCATTGTCAGGACTTCTGCACTGAGTTCTCTCTTTACTCCATTTTCATTTGGAAGCCTTTGCCCTCTTTGTTCCTGTCCTTTACACAGAGGTGGTGACAGACCTAAGACAACAGTTGAGCTTCTGAGGCAATGTAAAGGCTTCAGGTCAGAACATGAGAGGCTCCCTGTCCCCTCTCCCTCTCTTAACCCCTCCCTCCTTCTGTCCTGTTTTCACCAAGCCTGGTCAACCTTTGTTAAGCATCAGCCATGAGGAGCAAACAAAGAAAAACTAGGCAGGGATCGCCACACATCAGTCAGCCCCCCAAAGCAGCAACAATACCCCCAGTCACAGCCCATTAGTCCAGTATCAGTCATCTGTCCCATCTGCTGTACTCCCTTTTCCCTCAGCATTTTAATTTTGTATAAGTCTTAGACCAACCACCCTCTCATGTAAATTTCTCCCCTCCCCTCAGTTTCCCGCCTCTCACATTCCCGCTTCTTCAGCAGGGAAACATAATTTCCAGCAATTCCAGGGCTTCCAGGAAAGGTCTGTGTTTTTTGGCGAGGTGAGATGTGGGAGCTCATGTATTCAGCTGAGCCCAGACATTCTGAAATAACCAGAGTGTACTTGGTACCTTTGCAAAATAATGATCCTAAAGGTTTTTCAGCTGACATTTCAAATGACTGTCATAGCGACCATACTGCCGGCCAAACTTTGACGGCTTCACAGTGTGACATAGTGGTCAGACTGAAATTTTGGCCATTGATTTTTGCTTTATTATGTTAAAATTGCTTTTGATAATGCCATGGACCTGTGTGACTGTTTGATGTACTAACTGACATGGTTATCAGTCTGTCTGATCCATAACAGTCGTCATTTAGTCTGTTTGGTTTGCCCGGCGCTCTGCCCATCACTGCTCTACACTTTGTACAGTGATATCTGCCACGACCAGATTAACTCTCTGCCTGTGTAAACCAAGATTCACTGCAAGGCTTGTTGGGTTAAGTTAGTGGTTTGTTATGGGAGGTAACCAACAAAGATTGCTTCTTTCTTACAGCAAAGATGAGTACTAGGTGTGTGTGTGTGTGTCTGTGTGTGTGTTTCTGTGTTTCTGTGTTTGTTCTAGGTAAGCTGACACAACTCCAAGACCTGCAGCCTCAGAGTAAAACTCTGCTGGATTTTCTAGTGTCCAAAAAAAAAAGATTTGGCCTTAGCTGTAAATGCTATCAAACTTTGTCCAAATGGAAAATTCTCTAAATGACTCCTGAACACAGGAAATTGTTTGACTTATTTCATGATCCTCTGGTGATTTTAATGACAGGCTAGCAGCCTACTAAGGATAGGTACAGAACCTCTACTACACTTCGATAGTAACTTATTACCCTTTTCAATAGAAATTGCAGAATATATGATTAAGAAGATGGGAATGACTGAAAACACGTTTGAGAAAAGAAAAGAAGAAAGCTGCGAGGCTTTTGGTATGGCATTAGCGTTACCTAGAGCAAACACACATATGCACCTGTTGTATTAATCTTTCCTATACCAAACCACTGTAAATCCAGCTCGACTTTCACTTATTCTTTGTGTACAGAGATGGAGAACCAGTCTGGTTGTTGTAGATATCACTGGACATAGTGTTGGTAGAGCAGTGAGCTCTGCAGGTGAACGGCAGGTGCATGGCAGCTGAAATGGATCAGACAGACTGATAATATCCATCTTCATCAAATAAATGGCAGTCAGATCTTCATTAAGCTGTTTCACCTCATCTAACACAAACGCTGGTCGACAGAGATGCTAAATCCTGACTATGTTATTCTTAGTGATAGTACAGTTATTTCAATTGACTGGCAAGATGGCAGAACAACACTGAGTTTATGTCTCTTAAAACACGACTGAAAAACCTCTATTCCTGTCTTTCCCTTCCTCCATTTCTCTCAGGACTCTCCTCCTACTGCTACAGTCTAAATGTGCTTTTGATGTTCTCAACATTTGTGAGAATTACCAGTAACCCACCCTTCTTCTGTGTGTCTCCATGTGCCTATCTCTCTCCATCTCTCTCTCTCTTTCCTGTAGTGATGGCGATTGTGCTGCTGCGCTATGCTCACGTCATTGAGAAGCACCAGAACTGTGTTCTGAATACGGCGAGTCTCTCCACGGGCTGGATCTGTGCAGCTGGACTCATCATGGTGGGAAATTTCCAGGTATGGTGAGCTAAATGCTCAATTCTAACTTTAATTTTTTGACATAAAACGACATAAATGCAGTGGGAAACAGAATCTAAATGACAAGTGAAGACACAAGGTGGATAATAGCAGAACAACATCAACAAGATCCATAAAAAGATAAGGGCAAATAAAAAAAAATAATAAAAATTGCCCTAATTATTATGTGTATGGGAGTGAGTATGTTAGTGAGGACATGCTTGAAGAAGCAAAGAAGGACTGCAAGCAACATTCATTAACAAAACCAGTAGGCAGCAATGCGTCACCCAGTTATTTCCACAAAAACAAAACATTCTTTCACTGTACAATTTCAGCATTTTTCAGAAATATTCAGGATTTCCTCCCTCTTCCGCTTTATCCATTAATCTTTATCTAACCCCTCCTTCTCTCCCCTCTCTCTCTCTCTCTTTCTCTCGCTCTCTCACTCCCTCTCTCTCTCTCTCTCTCACACACACACACACACACACACACACAGACATGCAGAGGGCCTACAGGGTGCTGTCTCCTCTAATCCACAGCAGATCTACGTTAAGATTTGTAAGAGCCCGTTCAGCCATCACAGACACGGTTCTGCTCTGTTCCTCCTGCCATTTTAGTGTTAAAGCCTCGGAAGCAAGTGAAGGATCCACACCTGAATTCCTTCCTTGTAGATGTTTGGATTTTTGGAAAGGGTTCCTATAAGTTTAAATATTTGGAACATTGGCCAGGCGCCTAGACTCTCTGTGTGTCGGTGTGTGTTTGAGAGAGAGACGAGAGGCGGAGAGCATTTACGGGTAGCATTAATGAAACTATGTTTGGGTTGCTGCTGAAATGCGGAGTTAGAGGAACACAGATAAAATAGACAGTGTTCACTATCTGAGCTATGCCATTATCTTTGAAAATATGTAATTCTCCTTCACTAATGCTGGGAAGTTTATTTTGTTATTGTTTGGCTTTCAACTGTTGATACTAGTTTTAGAAAATATGCTGTGATAAAAAAAATTCTCTTTTGAATGATAGCATGTTTCATTATGAGCTGGAATAATCTGTCCCTAAACGTAGCATTTGTGCATGCCATTTCATTATTATTGCTCTCAAGTTTTCCACTATGAAACTGTCTGTAATATATTAAAAAAAAGTAAAAAAGAGTCCTCTGTAGCAATCTGACAATTTGAAATGTTTTAGTAGCTTTTGAGAAATTTGATGCTTAGGTATGTTAGTTTATCCAGTCATATATTGTACATCCATCCACAGTGTTGCCTGTCTGTGAAGCAAAGTGACAAAATAAATGAGCAGAAGAGAGGAGAAGATGCTGCATTACAAAGGTGTTGAGTGTGTATCTCAGGTGTGGTGGAGACAGGCGGCAGGCGGGATCTACTTCATTATTTAACAAAAGGTTGTCTTTTGTATCAGACATGGCATACAGAGCCATCTTACAGGATAGTGCAATGGCAGTGTGACTAGGAAAGCAAGAGCAGGAAATGACTGAATTATAATTGTCCCCTTCAACATCCTCTGTGCTTCTTCTCTGGGCCTCAGTTCTGGAGAGCTGGAAAGAATTTTACGGGAAGAGCTGGGGGAAGTGAGTCATCATGTCTGGCCATGCGTGGAGGGGAGCTGCTCAAGTCTGGTTGTGTGTACTGCCGGGCCCCAGCTATAACCAATCACAGGCTCCCATCCACTGGGATGCAAATAGTGAATGTCATTGATAGTGAATGAACTGTGACAGCCATATGGATAGAATAGAAATATTGAGGCAGAATAGAATACAGACCCACTCACACAGGGCATAATGCAGCATATTCTGCACCAGTTATTTAAAGGCTGTAGGTTCAAAGACATATGGAAACAGCAGACATAAGCAGTCACCCCCACTTGTCATACAAAGTCAGTATCAGAGCAAAGGCCAGCACACTAACAGCGCCAAACTCTGCTGACCCTCACAGATCAAAGAGAGAGAGAGATAGCATCACAAACACAACACATTAGCACTGCAATAACATAGCCAGCAGTGGAAACCACTCCAGTTTGGAGCTGTGTGTTATGTAAGGCCTTGGCTGGACAGCTGCGGTGTGGCCACTGGAGATTTTCTTGAGGCAGCCTGATGATTTGGGCAGAGAAGGAAATAAATAGATGAGGGTGGATGTTGTAAGTAGAACATCACTGACAACAGTTTTCCTTGAGATGGAGCCTGCAAGGGGAGAAGGAGGGAGGGAACCAGAACAGCTGTCAAGATGGGAGAGAGAGAGAAAAGATGAAAGGAAAGAAAAGATGAAAGTAAACTGTTCTGCTGGGTAGATGTGTGTGTCTGTATGTGTGTGTGTGTGCGTGCACGCGCTTTGCATGTGTAAACATGTGGAGGTGTTGAGAACAGGTGTTTGTGTTTGTCACTTTAAAGAGATAATCTAGTGCACTTCCTGTCTATGCAGGTAAGGCATACCATCCCAAGCCAAATGTGCATTTGGAGCAGATTGAAGTGGCTTGTAGTGATGAGTGCCTTATGTTTATGTTAAAGATTTTGACAGGCATTGGATACAGCAGGTGTGTTGTAAACAACTGGAAGCCAATTAAGTTTCATTCTCTCTCAGTAGGTTCACTTTGAAATAATGAAACTGATTTTGTTAGAAAGTTGGATCTTGTTTGGGCTTGATCCTGCACATGTATACCCATTACTTTATCCCTCTGCAGATCATTTCCTCTGTAATGCTGCATTCTGTCTACAATATGGTCTAAACATTTAGGGGGAAAAATGAATTCACTTTCTTTGTGCAGCAAGGTGTAAGGAGAAGAGAGCATGTGAATGTTGTGTTTTTTGTATTACTGAGGAACACTTGGCAGTGCTACTGTAATTAGCCCCTACAGTTCCAAAATAACAAAGCTACATGGAGAAGTACCAGAATGGAAGAAATTGGATTTTGTAAGGGAAACTTTAGAAAGAACAGGACTAAAAGAATTCCGATTTTGACGCAAAAGGGAAACCTGATAATTGTGCAAACCCTGGTCTTGATTTCTCTCTCATCTTCACCTGCAACTTAGTTTTCCATTGCTTCAAGGAGATCAAAGAAAAGACTCATTGTGCTGAATGCTTTTTTTCATATTGAGTTGCCTAGAAAGCTTATTTGGTCACTTCAAGGATTAGCCTACTGCACAAGAATGTTCAGAATGTACTAGCTGGGTCAATGGACAAATGGCTTAGAAGCCAAACTAAGGCAAAGCTAAATAACTTCTATGCTATTGCTCTAATTGTCTTTTAGAATTGTGGGGAGCATAGGGACACTGTTATCCCCAGTCCAGGGATTTCACCAGTTAGCAATAGCTAAGAAAAGCATTTCTTGTCATCTCTCTGCCTAAATTAGTCTAGTCCTCTGTGGAGATGTGCCTTATTGTTAGCTTAGTCCAAGGCCATGCTCCCCTGTGTAGACCCCTTTCCTCAGTTAATGCCCCACTGAGTCTCTTATCAGGCCTGATCAGTGCGTCTGAGCTGAGTGGGGGTGTGTTCAGATCCTGCAGCAGGGGCCGTAGTCACATGCTCCTGTGCTGCTCTTTTGTGTATTGTTTCTTAACAGTGCTTGTGACCAGCAGCCAAAAGAAGGCATACTGTTTGGTTGCTGCGCTGTCATTATCTACATATCACACTCTCTTTTGCACGTCTTTTTCTTCAACTATATTCTAAAAGAGGGCCAAGAGGATCCAAAGAGACTTCCCTGAATCAAAAATCATCTCAGACAAGCATCATGTTATTGCACCTGACTAATGCTGCCCCCTCCTGACCATTTCTACATGGTGTTGTCTTCTTCAGCTGAGGCCCTCTGCCTCTGGCTTTAACAGGGATCTTGGAACTGGATTATATTCACACCTTCAATTAAAATTGATTCTTCCACAGGGGGATCAGATTTCTGTTTCCCTCATCAGATTGTCATATTTGTCACCTCCTTGCAAATCACTGAAAATTGAAAGTAAAAATGCCTTGCCTCACTTGTTCCTCATCCATAATTGTCCAGACACTCCACTTTTGCTAGTATTTTATTATCCAAACTGCCTGCTGCCCTTTTGTTTTGCTTGTGCTTCCTAATTCTATCCATGCATAAAAAATCTCATGTGTTGTTTTTTTTTCCTTTGACATTTACCTCAGTGTTCATTTAATAAAACCGTCTTTCTCCCAAGCACTCTCCTTTTGACCATTATTTTCTTGCTCTTTATGTGACAGGTGGATAATGCCAAAGTCCTCCACTATGTCGGAGCAGGTGTTGCCTTCCCCACCAGCATGCTGTTTGTGTGCTTGCAGTCTGCACTTACTTACCGTCTGGCTAAGACGCAGGGGGAATACAGCGTGGCCCACCTCCGGCTGGCCATGACCCTGCTGGCCTTCGTAGCCTTGGTGCTCAGTATCCTTTCCAGCCGCTAACTGATGGCCAGGCCTCAAGACCTTAAAATGCTCGAGGGTAGTGTGTGGTGCTGCCTGAGCGATGGTGAGGAACAGTGCATCTTGTGGATTATCTTGTAAAAGTGCATGTAATGGTCAGCGTGCTTCTAAAAACCAGGTTTGCTTGTTTTGATTTCTTCAACAGGGTAGCAGATTGTAGCAGAGCAGAGTGTAGCAGAGTGTATTTTGTTTCCTTACAATTTCAGCAGATGTAACACTGACATAAAATTGTGAGGCATTCTTCAATGACCATGTAGAGCATGTAGTTTTTACTCTCTCCAGTGTTGTATACTGTATATTGTGTCCGTTTTCTTTTTTTCTCTCTCCAGTATACAGAGGCACAATAATCAGTTTTCCCCAGGAGAAATCTAGCTGCCTTATGCTGATTGCTCTTAATCCCTTAGCCCGATTATGGAAACCAGCTTTCTCGTTTATATGGCACTTGAGAAATCGGATAAGTGCCACACAGGGATGCATAATCCGATCATTAAGATGCATGTAAATGCAGTAAATGTAAAGGAAACAATGTTGCAGAGTGCGGGATTAACAGGAAGAGAAGAGAGCAACAGGTGAAGGCTGTCAAGATTTGTTGTTGTCCTTAACCTTATCTACAGGTGGTGTATTCTTCGTTCAGGAGAGCTTCACCCTGCAGCATGCGTCGGCCATCTTTGAGTGGGTGTTCTGTGTCATCGTCATGCTGTTCTACGGGACATTCGCCTTTGAGTTTTCCAGCATGTCTGGAGATACTATGATGGTACTGGCTCGAGGAGGTGCTCTGGGCCCTGCTGGGAGAGAACATAAGATGGAGGCACTGGGAGGGCCTAACCTGCACCCACACCCACACCCCCCTGAAAACATGTCCATGCTGTAGCCCTAAGGCAGAACATGAGGCCACAGAGCTGGCTTGTGTACTCTTATCAAACTTGGGTTGTGGAATGAGTTTAATTATTCATTTCCAACTGCACCAGTATGAGGGACTTAAGTCAACTATGCCAGTACAGTAGCCTTACTAGGCAGAGAGGATTCTACTATTTCAACTTGGCCCAGGGGTATGGAGCTGTGAGCACAGGCTTGTATTGTACCTATATCAAAGCCTTGTATTCTCACAGACCCTGCTTGCATTTTGCACATTGCCACGTGAGGAACCAACTTTTCTTCCCATTCAGCCCCCTCTCTGTGACCAGCAATGGGGGATTTTGTCAATCAGATCTTAAAAAAGTACTGTACCTTGGGCTGAGGTTCTCTAACCTGCCTAGAGACCACAAGAAGCGGCCTTGAACCATTTCTACTTCAGGTGATTGCCGTGATGTCTTCATACTATGATTGAGCTCGTGGTAAAGGAGTACAGGCTGCTGGACAGCCTAGCTGAACAATGGTAGAATGATTAAGGCTGTATTAAGGTAGTGCGAGTGAAAAACGGAGCAAGAGAACGGAGATGGTGTATGAGTGTTAAAATGGAAGCAAGGACAGACCTTGGGCTTTATTACTCCTTTTAAGTGAAAGGATGAATGCAATTCAATGAAAGAGTCAGCCAGTCTCTCTATTGGTGAGTATATGAAGGTTTTACTTACTTACTAGAGATAAAACGGGACAAATGTCTGCATTCTGCAATCATTTCTGACTTGTACCACTAACCTTACATTTGAACATCAGCTCAAGGTTCCCTCAAAATATACAAACGGAAGAATCACTACTTTGGAACCATCCGTTGCTGGCTGTACAGGAACCAAATACATTTCTGTCCATGTCTGGATGCTTTGAGTAACATGCCCTTACATTTTTCTGTCTGGAGTTACAAGCAGAGTAGTCATTGTGCCTTATGAGTCCAAACTGAATATGCTGACTGTCTGGAAACAATGTCAGCTTTTCTTCCTGAATGTCAGAACCAATACACTAACAGAAATCAAACCTCTAGTGTGATTTTCTCTGCCAAAGAATAAAGAGGAGAGATGACAAATGTAGTAGAGTCTACAGTCCAAATGCATGCCTGCTAATTCAAGCCAGAGCACTGGGCTTATCGAGTTTGATGACAGGAAATCACAAGTGTTTTGAAGATCTTTGGATGAACGCTCACATCTTGTTCTGTCCCAACAAGAAAGATCAGAAGGATATGCTCTGTATTTGCCTATTTTCACTGCTCAATTTCCCTTGCTCTTAGGCAGGGTTATGCAAACTGCTGTTTAAAATGTCCATCAGGACCAAGAAAAAAGGAAGGATGTGTTATGTAGACTCAGTAAGGCGTCATCATTTGGGATCCCTGCCTCTATGTTACAGTACGTGCCAAATTTCTGCTCACCTGAGACACCGGTGCTAAAACACAAATGGCGTGGCCCTCTCTGCTTTTCTTAAGATGGGTTTTGATTATATAGTTTGATAAGTGAAAGCAATAGGATGCAGACATCCAATCTCAACATCAGTCATCACTGATAATTGGAGAGAAGGTGGCACGAAGGTCTATACAGCTTCAACTAGAGCCATGTCTGCACTACAGTTCCAAATATCAGTCTACATGAACAAGTATTAGACCTATAGTGGTATTTCTGTTAAAAATCAATAGTAAATAGTTAAATCCCTCTCATACCTACACTGACTTGACATTTTGATATTGAAGAACTGACGTTGTAAACACCGTTTACAGTTTCTTGGTGAGGCGTCATTCATTTTTGTTTTTTGTTTTTCTCAATTGTCTTCATATTTAGCATGTTCTTAACATCTCAGAGCGATCTTAGATTAATCAAACAATATTCAGAGCATGTTCTGAGCTCTCTGGACAACAGTAGTAATCTTGTTAGTTGGCCAGTTACCGTTCCACACCGTAAAAGTAACACTTCTTCATACTACAGCTAGTCAAAGGCTAGACAGAGGGTTTCCCCCCTATATTTGTGGTGGCAGGGTGGCCTGATGACTGTTCTTCAACTCTTCAATTTGATGATCTGGGAATAAGGCCTATAGTGGAAAGCGTCGACATTTCACCAGCTTTTTCATCTTTGTTTTGTCATTTCTACTGTTTTGCAAATCCTATCCTATCCTTTTTTTTTTTTTTTTTTTTTTTTAAATTTCCCCAAA
>OMLB01039962.1:18251-39653 GCA_900302555.1 Myripristis jacobus | reverse complement strand
TACAGTTCCCCAAAGTGGAGCTGAACTATTCTCATTTACTGTTAGCCCAACAAGACTTCTGTGACACTAAATGACAAATGACACTAAATGGTCAAATGACACTAAACAAGGCACTGATCACTACTTCCCTCTACTGGTCGAATTGCTTATTGCATACTGAGTATGTATTGCAGTCATTGAGTTGTAATGTTACCACTGTAGTAGTAAAGCTGAAAGCAGGTCTAGTTATGCACGGTTGTATGTGCAGTCATGCATAACCTATAGGCAGGCCACCATTCGTTATTTCCAATTTTGATGAGTGTCGCTTCAAAAAGCTAATGACAAAGCTTGAATAAAGAAAAACACTCTTAAGAGTGTTCGAGTCGGCTGAACTCTAGCAGGTCTAGCCCACTCTGTGTTCCTGGTTAAAATCTGCAAGTGTTCCACCTTGCACCACCTTAAAGTAAAATATGGCCTTGTGGCTACACTGTACCCTCATATTATGCATTGATATATGAAAATACGATTAGAATAGTTTGATGCATTTTACATTTTAAGTGTTAACCAAATTGTGGTGCTATTCATATTGTTCTAGCAAGACTCCTTTTACAGTATTTCAGTATTTTCACTTATTAATTTTACTTCATGCATTATGCATGTTAAGGATCTATGCATAATGTCTTATTTTCCTTTTTCCGCCATGCTACACAAATAATTTGGAAAAAGATTGTGTTGCCCCTGAGACACTTAATTGCCAGCTTGCTCTCGGTGTCTTGAATTCATGTCTGCCTCTCTGCCATTTCATTTATACCAAGACCCTCTTTCTATCTTTTTCTTCTTGTTTACTGATCTATGTTCGATATTTGCACTCAGGAGAATATGTTACAACACCAGCTGCAATCTTTGATTCAAAGCAGAATGAAGTCTGTTTGCTTCTGCCTTCTGTTTTCATTGTTTTGTATGGAACTGGTTTTATGTTCGGAATACGCTATGTATATTTGATGTGTAATAACGTGTTGATTTTTGGGACCTTGCTTTTACACATCTGTTGATTTTGCATTTTGACATGGCTGATTCTATAGAGCCTGACAGTAAACATTCCTGTATAGCTAGCTTGTGAGATTATGCTGCTCACAAATGTGGTTGGATATCTGCAAGCAAAACTAGCCTACTCGTGCTGTTGGTAGATAATTGATGAGAGCATCCTGACAAAGTAACTGGGATCTCTAAACCTCACAAATATCTATTATCTTAAACTGTCATACTCAAGTGAAATGCAAAAATACCCCTGTGCCTTATTTTGTATAACAAAAACCAAAGAGGTTTAGGTTGTAAATTCTATTTTAATGAAAGATAATTGTATATATGCCTTAATGTTCAACAAATAAAACTATGTAAAGAAAGCAAACCTTTGAACAACATAATTCTCTTGATTGCTGCATCCAAATGGTGTTTTTAATCTTTGTTTTATCACACAGATCAATCATGGGGTGGAAACAGTCAGACCACAGTTTATGTCTTTTAAATAATTTTATTGTTAACAATTATTTACATTGTCCAGTTTCTCTGCAGGCTAAAGTTGACGAGAAAGGATACAGATCAGCACAGAGTTAATAGAGAAATACCTGTCTTACAACAAGATGTTGGACGCAGGTGAAAGCATTGCTGTACTCACCACAATGGTCCGTGATATAAATCTGTATAAAAGGGGAATACTGCTGCCCTGCCTCAAGTCCATCAGAAGTGTTTGATTACTGTGTATGATGAAAGTAACCAAATACTTCTATTATTTATAAATGGCAAAAACAATCTTCTAATTTACATAATGCTCCACCTGACCTATCACATGCAAAACATTTTTAGGGACGCTCCCTAATTTTCTCCTCTGGGTTGATGGAAAAGGATCTGGGTCAACATTAATATCTCAATGATATTGAAGGAGCAGATTCTATATGGTGAGGGGAAAAAATTTACATTCGACAGCAGCACTTTTGCAGGAAAGGTATTCCGTCATCACGTTTTTTTTACGTTTGACCAACTTTGGCTTGTTCTCATAAATCAACAACGGCTTGTACTGTAATACTGTGAAAATGTAGCAATCTTAAGGCATCAGCGGTCCATAGAAATATGCTTAATCTTGGCAGTATGCAGCTTGGTAATCCACTGTATAGAGCAAACAATCACAAAAGATCAATTCATAATCAAGTCAGACTAATACAGACCTCTACGTATTTGCTAAAATAAGTCTATTCACAGTTACAGCCTCAGCCACAACAATAGGCTTGTGGTAAAAATGCAGATATTAGATACAAATTTGTAGTGTATATTTGTATTTGCACTAAAACTTGATACTGAAACAAAGCAGAATTGAGAAGAGATTCAAAACGTAGTTAAGACATGAGTAGTGGGGCACTAGTAAAACATAAGGCTTAATGGCTAATTTACCATTTGGTAGACTGTAACATACAGAGGACAGATCTCCCTCGAGTTTTTAAGGTCCTCCTGCACAATAGTGGCTGTAATAGTGCAAACAGTTTTCTGTAGCTCATTACTACAAAATAAGACTTAGAAAAGTTATGACAGGAAGATGGAACTAAAAGAAATTGTTCTTTTCTCGAGTCCACTTTTTAGTTTCTTCTCAGTGGAGAAAAAAGTCAAGCCTTTGGTTGTGTAATAGGTAATGGTTTCATAAAATAGCACCATTTGGAAATGATATGTGCTGAGGTTAGTTGGTGCACACTGACCTGTACAGTTTTGTGGCTAAAGGCTTTGCTTGTGGAGCACAATTGTTAGTTTTCAGCATTTATGCATATTATGCATAAAAATGCTTCCTTAATAGTGCTAAAACACCCTCTTGATATGGCAACGCATAGTCCCTATGGGTTTTCAGTTGACAAATTTAAGTCAGCCAATGTCTCAAAGTGGTCTGTCAGGTTGTATCTGAATGTGACCACCTGGATTGTCCAGTCTAGATGCATCACAGTGACTATCCTCTCTTTTGATTAAGATGTTTTGTGGCCTACAAAAGCAGGGAGGGGAGAGAAATGGGTTGGCTAGTGACATGTCCTCTGCAATTTTTCCCTTCTCACTGGGGTTAGGGAGCATGAAATGTCCCATTATATGGGCTACAGCCACACTGGCATACAATTATATAATCACCTCCTCAAAGCTAACCTAAAATCTCATTGCTGACCTATTCCTAACTTTAGCTTTATCTCTTCCAATAATAAAAAAAAAGTCATCCTCTCAATTGGTGGAGCTGGTGAGATTCAAAAAGAAGTAATTGTCTTTTGTGGTTGTAGCCCATAAAGAAGCCTTGTGGTCAGTCTCCATGCTGGTTGGTCGGGATGAGCAGAAGGAGTATTTAGAACTTGAGTTCCTTGGGAATCTCCCAAGTGAACTCTGGACGGCCAAAGTGGCCATAGGCGGCTGTATCCTGGTAGATAGGCCTTTTCAGCTTCAGTTCCCTGGGGAGAACACAACAGAAACAAATCAGAGGTGGGAAAGTGAGACTTTTGAAGTCTAATACTGGTGTTGTGCTAATGGTCAAGGTTGCCCATATGTTCTGCATTATTATTGCCTTCATTATTTTTATGAAAAACAATGTCCACACATTTAAAAAAAAACCTGCCCGACTTAGATGATAGATGATAACAGAAAATATGTAAGCTTAATTTGTTTTTGTCAGACTTTCAGTATCATCTTTATTTCATTGCGCCCAAGTTGAGTGTTTAATATCATCAACATGTAGAAATGGAACCCTCAATTGGTAAATAATTTGCCAAAACATGTGACCTTACAAACTTTGTCATATCCGTGTCTTTTTATGTTGGGTGGCTTTTTTAAACACATGATTATATACAGGATGCATGTCAAAATGAATGGGGAAATGCAAACTAGATATACACTTGAGTAAATTGGCTGTAACTCTGAATTAGTCTGGGATTCTTTGAATTCATTTTGAGCCTGTAAACACTCTCTTGTTTTATCTTTTCTAATGACTAAGAACAGCTTGAAAGCGCACCTTAGGGATACAAGGGTCGCGTTTGCTTGTTTACCTGACAATGACTCCTGGCCGCAGGTCAAAGTTCTTGTTGACGATCTGAAGGAGTTCTGACTCTGTTTTGGGGGAAGAGCCATAGGTGAACAGGGAGATGGAGAGAGGGTGGGCCACTCCAATGGCATAGGACACCTGTAACACACAGCAGAGCAGGTAGAGTCATTTTTATCAGCCCATGGTGCTTCAAACAGTGGCCCACTATTACAAATATGGGATATCTGTGTAAGTGGATGGATGTGCAGAAGGGGGAAGCTGGGCTCTCACCTGAACCAGCACTCTCCTACACAGCTTTGCCTTGACCAGGGACTTGGCCACCCAGCGGGCGGCATAGGCGGCAGAACGGTCGACCTTTGAGAAATCCTTGCCAGAAAAGGCTCCACCACCATGAGCACCCCAACCTCCGTACGTGTCAACGATGATCTTCCTGCCTGTCACACCAGCATCACCCTGTTGTGTAAAACATGGGGGAGGAGGTGTGTGAAATCAGCGGTAGGGATTGGTGCTTTTTAAAATACTTGTCTCATGCTAAATTAACATTTTTTCTGGACAGAATATTTAGGTTGGAAATAAATGTCACCTGAGGTCCTCCAATGACGAAGCGACCACTGGGCTGGAGGTGATAGATGGTCTTGTCATCCAGATATTTAGCAGGAACCACAGCTTTGATCACCTGTTAGATGTCATAGAACAATATATAACATCCTTTCCCATCACTCCTGTGCATCACTTCCATCCTCATTATGCACATGACCCCCGTGAGGGTGTGTTTATAAAGATGTCCTCCTACCTTCTCCTTGAGGACCTTTTGCTGTTCGTCCAGAGAAATGCAGTCATCATGCTGGACAGAGATGACCACAGTGTGAACTCTCTTAGGGATGACGGCTCCGTCCTTCTGATCGTAATGCACTGTCACCTGAGGGACAGAAGTGTGTGTGTGTCAATCGCTTGTTTCCTCCACAAAGAGAGAGAGAGCTCCACAATCTCTGACGTTTCCTTGCATCCTAAATCAATCGGTCAAACGGTTAACGTGCAAATCTGTCAACACTGGCATTCCATATTCATTGGTGGCTCAGTATTTGTTTGACCCTTATCATTATCCCATTCTTAGCAGCTGCGATGACCCAAGTTTCTTCAGTCTGTCAAGTCCTCATGTGACCTGATTTTAACCCTTTTCTTTCCTAGTATCAGGCCTGTGATTGATGACGATACAGCTGGCCTCTAGGCTGGATAATTACATAGGGAGGTGTCAGCAGAGTCAGCATGTTCCCACTGGGATAAAAACAGAACAGTGTCACGTCAACTGACATGTTCACATCCTCAGCTGGCAGCCGCTCAGCGAAGAGTTTGTGGCTCTTTTTGTGTGTGAAGTCACCTGGTTCCCTTCACTCAGGGCAGCTATGGTAAAGATGAGGGGGCACAATGTTGATTGCCGGTCACTTGTTGCAAGAATAGCCATGTTAATTCCTTAATACAACACTAGTGCTTTGAAAATACACGATGTGTACAGTACAATAATCTGTGATAAACCTAAACCTCTTTGCCCGTTTGTTTTGTTTGAAATTTGGCTCACGCTTTCCAACCTAATCTTCTAACACCCCATATTTAATCTGGGACACAAAGGCATTAAACAATCTTTCCTCACAGAGTTGCAGTCAAAATCACTAAGTGCCGCTAAAGCAGTCAGAAGTCTATTGTTTCCACTCAAAGAACATAATCTTGTTGCCTTCAGTAGCCATTGTTGATCCAATTTTGTCTGCTGGCACCAAAGTCAGTCTCTTATAAGGCACCCAAGGCAGAAACAATAGGGTAATTCAGAGATACGGGATTTGCTTTTTTTAGTCGAGTTTCTTTCTTTTTTCTTTCTTTTTTGTTACTGGGTGAACAAAATCCTGCAGACAATCTCACCTGTGTTTTAGAGTCAGGACGCAGCCAGGGGATGGTGCCATTGCGTCTGAGTTCAGCCATCTTTGAATTGAGTTTGTGGGCTAAGACAATAGTGAGAGGCATACACTCCTCTGTCTCATCTGTGGCATAGCCGAACATCAGACCCTACAGAGAAGGGACAAGGGACAAGGACACAAGGCCGTATGATAAACAGAGATCACCATCATCATCTGTCGGTTGGGTCAGTGACTGTGAGGTAGAAGTTTACGTGGGTAATGGTGGTTGAACTGGAAGTACTTAAAGGGTTAGTGTATTGTGACCTGTGAGGATGTCCTCTAAGTCAACATTGGGCAACAGACACGCAGTCCTGTCGCAACAGCTCTACCTGGTCTCCTGCTCCAATGTCCTCCTCACGTCTGTCCACGTGAACCCCTTGGGCAATGTCCGGACTCTGCTGCTCCAGAGCCACCAGCACGTTACACGTCTTATAGTCAAAACCTGCAAGGGGGGAGGGAGCGAGAGACAAAAAGATGACATCTCAAACTTGACTAAAGAGAGCATCGTGACGGTGTTTTCCATCTTACTTTCTCACCTTTTTCAGAGTTGTCGTAGCCAATGTGTCTGATGGTGTCCCTCACCACCTTCTGGTAGTCGACGTTGGCGCGTGATGTGATCTCTCCGCACAGCAGCACCATGCCAGTCTTGCACACCGTTTCTGCCATTAATTAAAGTCAGCAGCCTGGTTATATCTACCTCCAACCTCAACACATTCCAAATGTATTGCATTTTCTTTAAATGTATGAGCATCCCAAAACCCTTAGACAGTCAGTACTTTGAGACTTTGATCACTGGGCAGTCGGAGTTGAGATAACCTGACAGGTTCGATTGATTGCTGCTACCCACAAATTCAGATGGAAACAACATTTTCAGGTCAGTTTCAGCCCAGAGGGTCACACTTACCCAGGTCACGTCAAAACTGATTGTGTATTGCCCTCTGCATTTTTTTTAAATTTATTTTTAAAATCAGATGAATGTAAAAAAGTGTCTTCTTCTTTAGCCATAGACTAGAGAACATAAACCTCTCTCTTTCTGTTTTAGAAGCTATTAATTGTTCAGACAGTGTGAGTAAAGTGGAGCTGCGTTGTGTGTTACTCACCACAGGCCACCTTGGCATCTGGGTCCTGCCTCAGATGAGCGTCCAGGACAGCATCACTGATCTGGTCACAAATCTTGTCTGTGTAAAAATGAGAAAAAAAGGAAGGGAGGTTTTGATTTAGTACTTTGGTTTGAGCGTTTAGAAGTGTGATTTTATTCTTAATCGCAGCAAGATTTTTAGGCGTATTAAGCAAATCTTTGAGCTGGTCCCCTTTGAGGTAGTAATCTCATTTGTAGAAAAGCCAGACAAAACAAACATTTGCAGACACTAGTCAGCACTGCGAATGGTGGTGTAGGCATCTAAATTCCACCGTTACTGGCCAAAAAGTTATAATTATTATTATTATGAACTATCGCAGTGAAATAGGTGTTCATTTTCTGGGTGGGACAATGTCAGTTTTCAGTCCTCTCATTTGGTGTGTGACAATGTGGCAGCAGCAGCACAATGCCTCAATGCTGACCACTCCATTCACCTTTCTTCCCCTCTTTCTCTCTTCCTTGCTCATCCTGCTGGAGCGATGCAATACATTAGAAACTATGGTTGGCTGTGTTGTGAATGGAGAAGCTTGGATAGACTTTCTAACCTGACGCTGAGCTACACAAATAATGTTAAATGTTTAAGTAATTATTCAAATTTACTTCACAGTTAAGTTACAGTCTGGACTTAGAGTCTGACATTGGCTGTAAGACCATATTTCTTTGTAACTGGCCTCTTCCTACACAGTTGCCAGTATCTGTGGGAACAGTCCAGACCTGTGGGTCGGTTATCAAATAAAAACGTGCGTGGCAGAGCCTTCACCCAAGGCCACACGGCCCTGTGGCAACATTTAGGACAGAATTCACCCTATGAGCTCTTATCACTATGATTTGGCTTCATATGGATAACATTGTTGCTTTTCATAATTTTATAGGAGATGTATAATATCTATATTCACGTATTTTCTGTGAAGAAGAGGGATACCAAGTGAAACACTATATCATAAGAACAAATATCCAAATATCATATGAAAAGACTACAGCAAATGAAAATATCATTAAAATTGTTGGTCATATTTCCTCATTTTCTACATTTCATTCAGGTGCTGCCTTTTTAACACGATTTATACATGATACCACCAAAATGAATTTCTCCACTTTAAAATTTATGTAATTTATTTTATGAAATTATATGGTCCCATTTCTGTCACTTTTCCATAAAGCTGCAAAACTCATCTGGCTTGCTGTGATAAACGCTGCTTATTGATTTAGCAGTGGGGACTTTGTAAGACGACACACATGTGGGAGGATTTCAACACATTAACTGGAAAATGGAGAGAGCAAAGTACATTTCGGGATTTCTGACTGCTTCTGAGGCTGACGAGCTTGCCTTGGTGTGTGTATAAATGTGTGTGTAGAATATCATCGTGGCTGTGCATCCAAATGCCAACAGTTAGAGCCAAATCAAATATTGAAAACTGGAGGGAACATCATTTTAATCTCTCTCACAAGGATAAAAGGCCTTTTTTTTTTTAACTGTTGCACAATAACCCTTCAGGTCAGACAACTGCTAATCCACATGATAACTGTGATATGAAATTTAGTTTATTTGAAATTCAGACCTGAATAAATACCATAGAAGTGTTTATACTGAAGGGATACTGCAAGACAAGGATTTGTATTATTGTTTGATTCAGCTGTTTGATTACTACGCACATGCATTTGGATGGCAATGCCATTGAAACCCGTTTTCCAATCTAAATATCGGAGGGAAGTGAGTGTGTTGGAGAATAGCGAGGTGAGCATGCTACTGGAAACCTACAGCCATCAAGCAGACCACATGTCTCTCTGATGACTCCTTTCACCAAACATGCAACCTTACACCATGCATCCTCTGCCCACATTCACCCCCACTGCCCCTGAGTGAGAGTGAGAGTGGGACAGTAAACACATGCGGCTCAGGGGAGTCTATCAATGGCATACCATCCATGCTTGGACAGAAAATGCACAGTACCCTGTATTCAGTTTTTACTGGCCCTCTGCAAAAAACAGTGAACATTAAACACCAGCTGTGATGTTTTTGAATTAAAAACGTGGATGTTATGACTAAGTGTTAAAAGCATCAATAATCTACACTCATGCTGAATTAACTTTCTTTGGGAAAAAAAAAATAGCAATTCTTGAATTTGACATACAGGTGGCCTAAGCTGGTGTGAAGGCTCACCTGGATGTCCCTCTCCCACGGACTCCGACGTGAACATGAAAGACCCATCTTCCAGCAGGTCACTCATTTTCTACGCAGCCAGGTACACGGGGCGCCTCGAAGCACTCAGAGAGAAAAAGTTCCTTGTTTCCCACCAACAGCAGCCAAAGCGATCAAGAAGCTGCTTTATATTCCTGCCGGTTCTCTTGAAGGGTTTGGAGAGAAATAAAGAGAGAGAGAGAGAGAGAGAGCGGGAGTAAAAATGACAGTGTTGAGACCCTGCAGCCAATAGAAAGTCTGTCCTACAAAACTCTACGTCTGTGTGCACATGGTCCTATATATGGCTAAGAGAACACACACGCACATACACACACACACACACACACATGCACACACACTCACTCTCTCTCTCTCTCTCTCTCTCTTTCTCCCTCTCTCTCTCACACACACACACACACACATGCACACACACATCATGTGAATCCATGGGACAGTCCATTCTAGGGGGGAGTTGCTGATGGGAGGGGATTTCAACTTGTAAAAACTACCTGTTAACCCTTTGCATACATTATAATTCCTGAGGTTTTTTTATTGTTCTTCTTTTCGCCATCATCACCTCTGCCTTGTCAGCTCTATCAATGGGCCCGAGGCTTCATGGGTGGCAACAGGAACAGCCTAAATAGGGCTTCCCCTGCCTCTGTCATACTGGTGGGACAGTTCTCCCTGGGAATGAGCCAGGTTGGGGTAAGTTATGGACAGAGAAAAAGAGACAAACGTCAGAGACAGAGCAGTACCTGTTGTATACCACAAAATTATGCAATCCTGCATGTTTACAACTTGTCCTGAGTAATTGTCAGCACTGGACGAAGGCACTAACATGATGGGTTAGAAAGGGGTGGGAAAAGAAAGGAGCCAACATGCTTCTAAAATACAAACATACACTTCTAACATAAAGGAGGGAGAGTTATTGTCGACGAAGACATGCCAGTCTTTTGCATTATTTGTCATAAGCACGTGCAAAGCAATAGTCACCTACTGTCCAGATGTTTGTGTTATAAAAAAAAAAATCCATCCATCCATCTGCTGGCCCAAAATTGCATTTGCAGACAAGGATTTGAAAAATGAGACTACATCATTTAGGTAGATCAGGTAATTTTGACTGTTCTCCCAGAAAATGAAGGTAAAATAAAGGTTCTATAGGTGTGTTTATGCATGTGATGCACACAAGCAGACATATAAATCTGAACAAATCTCCTCTCATTGCACTGCAAACAGAGCAGGGGAATGTATTCTCTCATCCATCTGGCTCTAATTTCAGTGTGTTGATTGGCCTCATGAAATGAGAGGCGAATTTTAACTAGCTTTCAGTGGTGAATAAAATACCATTCTTCCTGACTGCTGAAGCCTTATTCAAAGCAGATTTGACAGAAAACACAATGAGAGAAATCTAATATTAACTATGAAGCCATGTGTGTGCAGTAGAGCTGTGTGTCTGCAGCCGGGGGATGGTTCATCTTATTATTGCCATGTGCTAAAATTCTGTGGAGGTTCGTTTCATATCTCAGAGGATCCCTCAGACTACAGCAGAGCTCTGTATGATCGCAGGACTCCTGCAGGTTTCAAGAGTCTTGGCCTAGATTTTACTGAATGCAGTTTTTTTTATGCCAGCAGGTGCAAGAGGTCATCTTAGGGTTCTGAAGAAAGCTTTTCGCATATTTACTACTATGTAATCACTATTGTCTCTGAAGATGTCCACACTAGCCAGTCAGCACATCACACTTGCTTGGCGAATACATCAAATGTCTGAGAAAGTGAATTAATATTGGTTCAGGGTGTTGATCAAACATTCTTAGACGTAATCTGTGAGAGGATAATTTGCCTCTTTACTCAGTTTATTTGTTTATGCTGTGCCAAGAACTGAAAGCTACTGTTTGTATAGATTTTATTTTATGCAATTCATCAGTGTTTGTTTGTATTTGTTGAAAAGCTTGCATTTTTTGATATTCTGTAACTGTAAGGCAATCTGTTGATCCAATTTTAATAGGACACCAGCACTGACTTAGTGGTGAATTGCCACTACATCATTGCCAGTAGCACTAATCATCAATCTGATACTAATTATGATGAATTTATAGCACAACGTTTCATTCAGCCTGAAAAGTTGTGTAAATTTTATGGTACTGATTGGTATATCTTCCACTGCAACCTTTGGTGTGGGTTTCTGAATGGGTGTGTGAAACTGTAGTGGGTGGGTGTGGCAAATAAACGAAGCAGAGTGGACAGTATTGTAACGAATGTAAACTAGACAGAAGTCGGGAGGACAGGATTATTGTGTCTGAAATGAAGAGGACGGGTCCGCCTGTCAGCGAGCCCAGTCTAAACGCAGGCTGACCCCTGCAGAAGACACCTCTGTTTGTTTTGGCTTCACTTCAGTCTGTAGGCCTGGACCTCGTATATGAAAACACTCGGTTACCACACTCGTGTTACATGTGCACACGTGCATGTGAGAGAGACAGACAGACAGACACACACGCGTGCACACACACACACACACACACACACACACATAGAGGGTCTATTTCTCACTGAGATAGTATAGTTTGCCTCTAAACACTTGTTAATGACTGACGAGGAAACAGTGCTTTTTTCAACACAAACAAGATTGTTCTGGTTGTGTTGAAAGATAACCGCTATCAGAGCTCTGACAACGTGTCACCATAAAACAGATAGGTGAGCATGATATGAGGATTATGATTACTTCTTAATTAGATTATCAATTCAGACTGAGCTACTAAAAATTGCATAATATAGAATATGCTATACACAAAACACAAATACTTCAAATCCTAAAATGGTGTCTTTACATAAACTTATTGCATTTTGGAAGCTTTTTATTTTAATTTCAAAAGGTTTTCTGCAAGACCGTGGGACTATCATGGGGTTGAGAGAAAGTGTAAAGTCTGTTAGGGTGAGATGTTTGAGTTTTCTTGCTCCTAGAAGTTTGATGAGGTCAAGAAAGACCTGCATCAAGAGCCCGGCGGTCAGCCCCTGTTTCTGTGTTTGGTCTCTGAAGTTGTCCTATAGCACAAGCTGTCAGTCCAACATCTGATGCACGTGTCCACTTCTTGTTTAATTCAGTTTTGTGCAGATGAAAATTACTTTATCCTGTGTTATTGCATTATATCTGTTTTGAATAGCCTCATCCCTAACTTTTTTATTTTAAGTGTTCTATGTATTTACAGAACAACTTTTCCAGCTTTTCATGACATTCATGAGTTCAAACCGGTCATTGTTGGGCGGTGGGTTTGTTAAACCCACTGATGGCAACCATAGATAAAGTTTAAAGTTCAAATCTGACTGAACCCTCACCCACAGTGAGCCGGCTGGGCCCCTTAGGAGATGGATAGCAAAAATGATAAAGGGTTGCTGACCTTTGTGCACGGAGTTTCCATTCATGTATTTTCAGTTCATCACAAATTTTTTTGAACAGTGACAGTGCACCCAGCCAGTGTCCATCCACTTTGTCAGGGGGCATGAAAGTCCCCCTGGCACTGAAAATGCCTCATTCATACTGACACAATGTGAGCAGCAGAGAGTGTGCTCAAGGCAAAAGTGACTTTCTCTTGACACTTATAATATCACTAGGACTCAGCATCACAGTTGCAAAATTTAGGCATGCATGATGTGTTCATAGATGAGAGAGAGAGAGAGAGTCATAGTGCGACAATGAATTCTCTAAACTTTATGAGGTTATTATCACACACGGATGTATAGAAAAAAAACACAGTGGTTTGAGGCACTGTTATGATGACTCCTCCTTCTGCCTGATTGGCTACATGAAATATGTGTCATATTGCTCCTATATTGACCTCTTGCATGTCCGTTTCAAAGCTAGGGTCAGGGTTAGGGTTAGTTTTTAAATTTGAGAGCCAGCCGCACTGAAACTTGACTGAACAGGATAAGATAAATGAATGCAAAGCCCTGGCAGCCGGCTGTTAACACCTGTTTGTCTTTCCCCACGTTCAAGGACGTGACATACAGCTTACCTCCACAGTGTCTCTCACTGTGTGTGTGTGTGTGTGTGTGTGTGTGTGTGTGTGTGTGTGTGTGTGTGTGTGTGTGTGTGTGTGTGTGGTTAATAACCAGTCCCATCTGGCTGGCAGCATGAGCAGGCAGATTGAGTTGGACCTTGCCAGTCCCTCATTATGACCTCTTATTGCATGATTGGGGAAAAGCCCGAAAGTCTGAGATATTGTGCAGTCATAGTTTTGTGCAGCTTGTCATATAATGCAACTGGACACCATTAATATTGTATATTGCACATAATCTGTGATCCAATGACCTGACTGTTATGACTGTAGATATATAGAACCTGTTGTTCTTGGTGTGTGTTTGTACAGAGTTTAATAGCCCTAGCTGTGTGATCTGGTTTTTTTTTGTTGTTGTTTTTTTGTATTTTGGGGTGATTTCTTCTTTATTATTAAAGTTTCATTGAGTAAGAATTGAATTCAATCCCAATAAAATTGGTTTAGAATTATGGATGTAGACCATAATTCAATCCTGATGAAATAACATCAAATATGGACATAATTTGGTGCTGAACCTGCATGATTCTCATTTTACAAAGCTGTTGATACCAGCAAAGTACGTCTAAACTCCATGTAACTTTATTCTTACATTAGTGAATGTATCTTTTGTGCTTGAACAGATATTGTTAGTATTATCAATTACCACACAATGTACAAGCATGTGACAATGTTTTCACCTTTTTTTGAAAAAAAGATTTAAAAGAGATTTTTTTTTGTTATTTAAAACCCTTTATCAACAAAAGAATATCGTTTCAGAATATCAAACAGACAAAAACGCCTCCTGAGGCTCTGTTTTTTCTCGTTTCTTCTTCCAACTTACAGTAGCTGTTTGATTGGCTTGATTCACACAAGAGGAGTGTGACATATCTACCAATGTCTGTTAGTGAGAACACCAAACAGTAGGTGGGGTACAAATCTTCAGTTGTGATTGGCTGCAGGTCGCACACACTCCCCACACGGTAACACTGGAATACAATAGTGGTCCAAGAATGGACAGCGTGTGTTTGTGAGGTTATGGTTGTGTTTGCTTGTGTGTGTGTGTGTGTGTGTGCGTGTATGTGTGCGCTTATGTGTTTGTGTGAGTCTGTCTGTGAGAGTACCAGTGACAAAACAGTCTGACCAATATGAGACCTGATATGAACTACACAGCTGAGAACAGACTGAGATAGTGATTCATTTTAACATTTCTGTTTAGCTGGTGAAAACAGAAAACTCAAACAATTGCCATGGTAACCATATCCAATGTAAAGCTAAAACCTCAGATGCAGTAAGCATTTCCTTTGATACTTTTTTGGACCGGCTATCCATTGCCTTTCCTGATCTATACATTCATTGCATGCCATGCTGGATGACAAAAACAAAAACAAGCATCCAGGCATGCGCACATGCACACAAACACACACCATATACACTCACACACACACCAGTATATAGCTGAGCCGAACAGCCAGATGGTATGCAGCAGCTGGGCTTGGGGAGTGTCATCCTATCTCTGTTGCAGCCCATGTTGTACTCTCAGCACATTCCTCTGTGAAGCTGCCACCAATAGGTGCAATATTACCACAATGCAATTATAGAGATCCCCTTTTCCTCACACATCTTACACAGGAGCAACATGGTACAAATGACTGATGCTTTCCACCTGTCTGTGATGGAAATGTGCCATTTGAAAGAGGAAGGAAACTCAGACAAAGCGAGTGTGACATGCAGCCGCCCCACTCCCCAACCTTGAACTGCTTTCACAGATCATATCTGTGGTTTCTTTTACACAGTCGATATCTACACTGCTTGTGGTTGCAAAAGGTGTCATAAAGGAGATGGAGGATGTTTTTGAAGATGCATGCAACCTATATATAGCAAAAGAAATATTTATGTTCCTTTTTTATCTGTAATAGTTCTATAATAATCCTCTTAAGTTGTGGAAAGGGCCTGAAGGCTGAAAAGCTGCCCTAAGAAAACCTACGTGTCAGTAAGACTGTCACACTTGCATTTCCTGCTCTTCATCCCTTTCTATATTTGTATTCTGGAGTTGGCCATGGTACAGTGTCATAGTAATTAAACCAATATCACTCCTAATCCATAAGCAGGACATGCATCAATAATTCCTACAGCTAGAAATCAGGAAGTAAAAACTTTGAATTTGTGGTGTCACAGGGAGGCAAAATATGTGCTGCTCCACAGACAGTGAATGGGGCCCTGAATTTGTGGAGCCGTCACATCCCGGTGACAACACAAATCCAAGATTTTGTTTTCCAGCTCTGAGCTTCAGGAGCGAGTAGTCACAAGTAGTGACTGAGCTGTGGGGCACAGGAACAACATATGTGTATTCTTAAAATGGGTGGCATTTCCCTTTAAGTAGAGGCAGTCCTTACCATGCCCATACTTTTCCAAATCTAAAGGGAATTTTATGTCTGCAACTTTGTAATATTCACACCACCATACGGGCTGGTGGTGGGACTCCTTGGGTGGGAGATCCCCTCAAAAAGAGGATCTAGGTATGCGTTAGTTTTCCTTACACACCTAATTGGTAATAACAGATCACATGGTTGAGACAAAATTCTCAGGGACTCAGTGACAACAAACTGAGGTGAATTTTGAAAAAGGGCCAACACTGCCAGGACAAAGTGTGGTGAAAACTGATTCGCCGTTTAGACCAGACAAGACTAGTTTAAACTACCCACCGCGTTCAAAGGTTGTGCTGGGTTGCAATATTAGATAGGTATGTTTGGACCATGTGGTCGTACAAAGCTGAATAATGAAAAATGAAACTGCTCATGATCAACAACTGGGTTGATCATACAGTTCCATGTGTTTTTATTTTTTATTTTTTAAATTCAAGTCAAGTCAAGAGGTGGCCAACAATATATTTGTGCTGTATTAACTATTGGTGTTTTGGAACAATGTAAAGTGGGTAAAGTCATTTTAGACATGATGGAGCATTTATATTTTGATCTCATGTTGGCTTCTTTTCTATTTCTGTAGTCATATATCACCAGCAAATTAGAAGTAGTAAATGCAGTCCAACAGTTTGTCAGCGCAGTCTGCAATGTCAGTAACCTCCTGCAGAGATCAGCCTTGTGTAAGAGAACCCTGAACCATAAACATTGCAGAGGAAATGCAAGTGCAAATGTGAGTTTTCTTGGCCTCCTCTGGAAGGTGCAAACACTTGAGAGGTTAAAAAAGGAAATTCAGACGGTGTTATTCAGGCATGAGAACATTACAGTAAACAATGTTACGTCATCACCGCTGTCTTATTAGCGATGTAATGGATGAATATTTACATACATAAGCTTGAGTGGCATTAAGGTAGTGAAGCAGAGTGGCTCTTTGATGAGAACTCCACTGCACACCATGCTGAACCTGGTACTCAGGATTCAGCTCAATGTGAGGCTTGTTTCAAAGTGATCTGTGAGGAATTTCTATCACGTTACACCTCACATAAGGCATAAGGCTTTTACAGTGATTGGACTGGTTGGAGTGTAAAGGGCTTAAGGGGCTGGTTGAAAACAGATCAAGGAGATCCCTCCTCATGTTAGTAGCAGGGAGACACAGACTGGTGAGTATGAACTCTTTCCATGACTGTATGTTATCAAAATGTTTGTGAACATTTTGTTACAAGTATGCAAGATAACTACTGAAAAAATGCTTTATCAACTTATTATCATATTTCTTTAGTCAATGTGTAGCTGTTATGTACGTAACTAATCAAAATTCAGAAAGAATATCCTGCAGTCACATGAACAAGAGCACCCACACCCCGCTGAAGTGAGTCAGTTTGTAAGGAAGAAAAACCTTGACCTATGAGGATATTATTGTAGCAGAACTAGTTGTAAATATAAGTGGGGAATTGTGTAACTGTGTCTCAATCCATGTTCATGTAATCAGATTTGTAAATGTGTAAAAGAATCTCTAAATGTGCACAGAAATTTGTGAATGTGTACAGGAATGTGTGCAGATTCTTTCACTCATTCACAAATTTCTGTGCTCCTCTGCTTTCGGACGTATTTGAACGTTAACCTTTTGCATGTTTATTTCCAGGATTGAAGAGGTGGCCTGTGGAGGCGAGTGTGGGGCCATGGTGACTGTGACCGCGGCCCTGAAGATGGTGAGCCTGTTGATCGCAGAGCTGATCAGCTCCATCACAGACTGGTTCCAAACTAAACCCGTGTGGGCCAACATCAAAGTGCTGGAGGACACAGAACTCAAGACCACAGGAGGCAGTGAGTCAGAAAACAGAAATGATCCAACAAACAAAAATCTTAGGTGACATCTCAGGCGCCACTGATCTGATTTTGATGAAGTTTGAAGCATGATTGGAGGTATGACGCTTCTGGGCTTTTAGAAACATGCACTGGATGGCCTGATGGAGGTGCTATAATAAGTCAGTTTTTAAAAACATGAACATAAGAAATCAGACACTGCTAGCCCAATAAAGACATGAAGACAGCGCACAAATGAATCCCCAAACACATTTTAATTGGCCAGCTGAAACAATAATTGCATCAATATGGGGGCCTACATGTCTGTTTGTTTGTTTATCTCTTTCCTCCTTGTTGGTCTTGTCAAGATGATGCTTTGAGGTGTACAGTCACTAACATTCAGATGAGATGACACTCAGATGAAGACTCAGTGTCGACTCTCTGTCTCCTTTAGTCCATGAGCGACACAAGGCCAAGGCTCTGTGGGAGAAAACAGGAGCAGTGGTCATGGTTGTAAGGCGACCTGGATGATTACTGTGCAGAGAGGTATGTCATTATGTAAGAGTCAACATAGCCCTTAGATGCATAAAGGTCAAAAATGACCTGTGTTGTTTGTTTGTTTTTCAATAAAAATATTTCATGTTCTGGGTGTTGCTCAAAAATCTTGATTTTGATGCTGTCCCATTCAAATTTTCTATTTACTTTTTATACTTTTTAAGGGAATAGATGTTTTGTATTTCTACCCAAAGTTTCTATAAGTGGGTCAAAAATGACCTGTATGCATTTTCTATGGACTCGTATGAGAACATTTGATACTTTTTAAGTATAAGGCCTGCTTATTGTTGAACACACGTCAAATGTCAGCAGTGAAAGCACTTACCAAGACTATTTTACACATTGTTTTTATACAATATTATATTGTACCAGTGCATGATACTGCAAATGTATTACCACAGTTTGTATAAGTATATATAGTTTTTTTAAATTATCAGTTCAGCCTGTCTATATAGCCAGCTAACACCATGTAGCTAAGTTAGTTGGTAATAGCAATAATAGTAGCTTTATTTGTACAGTTATTATTCAAAACACCTTACATTATTATAGATTAGATGGGCGTTTTGTGGTCACAGTAAAGCAACAAGAGAGAAGCTGATGTTTAGGCCTGGGACATTTTATTTCGATTTTTGCATCGCCACTAAAATGCAGCCCAAGTACATAATTAGTTTGGAAGCCCATGTAGCAGGAGGGCTGCTGGTTTGATCTGACGGTAGGTATATCTGTTATCCACTAGTTAAATACACTTCACAATGTGTTACACAAATAACCATATTTTAAATTATGAATCCATGTTGTGCACACCAAATATGTTTATTTAATAAAATTTAGAAAAGGGGATGAAAGTAATCAGCTTAAATTATTCAAAGATACATTGAATCAAACACAGGCCATTTATGACCCAGACGTGGAAGAATCACTTATGTATCTAAGGGCTATATTAGTCATTTAGCTATTCAGTGACCATTAGGTGACCATCTTTCCTTGTCAACGCAGGAGGCCACTGAGCTGTCCTCTCTGAAGTCCCAGCTGCAGGACCTTGAGATCCCTCTCTTTGCCGTGGTCAAAGAAAACCTCGGCAAGGAGCTGGACTGTTTCAAGAGGTACTTCTCTGGGAAGGTCTACGTGGATCAGAAGGTCTGCTTTAACAAAAACCCCACACAAACTGTTTGCTGTTAATGCTGAGAGAAGAAACATGGAGGACCAGGTCATGGAAGCCAATAAACCTCTGCTTTGTTTCATTCCTTAGAGAAACTTCTATGGCCCTCAGGAGCGGTGGATGTTTCTCTCCATGTTTCTGCGTGTCGGGGTGTGGAGGAGCCTTTGGCGGGCCTATCGGAGGGGCTTCAGGGGCAACCTCAGAGGTGAAGGCCTTGTCCTGGGAGGAGTCTTCGTCATTGGGCCTGGAGATCAGGTAGGGTGCACCTTACAGAAGCAGTGGTATGACCAGTGTCCCCAGATGTCTTCATGGGGTATTTATCTGTCATTTTCCCAGGGTGTACTCCTGGAGCACCGTGAGAAGGAGTTTGGGGATAAAGTTAATCTGCTGGCTGTGCTCAGAACAGCCCGCAAGATCCAAGGTGGCAAACTCTCTGCAAGATAGACCTCTGAATGTGAAGTAGAAGATTATGTAATATAGGCTCCTGTTATATGTGGTTCTATAAAATGATAGTTCATAGTATTTGTAGTGGTATTGTAGTGGTATTTGTTGGTGTAGGTGAGGGTAATGCATTCACCTAGTTAAACTCATCATCAATTCCTTCTTTGTTACAAGAATGGGAGTTTCACCACTATGTGTGTAAAAATATGAACTGTCACTTTAACCAAAGACAGCTTAAGCCAGCAATTTCTGTTACACTGTCACATCCTCAATGAATAGGCAATTTTGCTCATTTCCTTTTTTTTTTTTTTTAACTTGCAAATTTAATTTCTCTCTCTTTGTTTGTTTTACCTTATGATTGATGATATGCATTGTTACATGGTTGGGTTCTTGCAGCTCAAATGTGTCCACTGTAAGCTTTTAATTTTCAAAGTATTTGCCTTTCTGGTCTCGATATGGTGATGGCCTCTTGTGTGTGTTTTAATGAAGGTCTGTTTCTAAACTCTGTTGAGAGAACAGCTCTGATGCTGACACACAAATCCATAACATCCAGACACCAGACTTGACAGCAGGAAAAGAAATGAACTATTAAAGTGATTTTTTAAGTGTCATCTTATCAAAACATGAATTAAATGCAAGGCTTTTCTATGTTATTTGATGCTCAATAAATTACTCTCACTCCCACAATGATTTGCATGTTTACTGAACATGACATACAGGTTTATCTCACTGTCAGTTATCTCGCGCTCCACATTCATGTCAAAGTTCAAGTGTCTTCATCGGTGCGTCTTGCTCGATTGGTTTTCCTGCACCGGAGTGGATCGATTAGCACACCTGCGGCAAAATACTTTACATAACGCTTGATAGGAGGCGTTGCTCTGCACTCAATTGATTGGTAAGTGGCTACATTTTTTCCAAAATAATCCCCTCTTCCTCCGTTATCGCTGCATGAATGGTTAAACATGCTCAGTTACTTTGAAGCAGACTGTATTAGATTCAGGCTGGGACGTTTTTGTATGCGGGGAGCTAGCTAACCTTTAGCCCGGGCTAACTGAGCTAGCAGTTGACCAGGGTCCGTGTCATTCCTGCGTTGACTCTGACAGGCTGTGTGTGGCGTTCAAAGTATGCATGAATGATGGCGTTGTCATCTTAAAACCAAGACAGAGAGTGATTAAATGTTTCGGCTCTCGTCAGCAACACTTTAACACTCTCGCTGAGTCATTTAGCAAGGCAAATTACTCATAGTTGTCGCATGTTGATGGTATTAAGGTCACCAGCGTGGAGCGTTAAATTTCTGTTTGGAAGTTGAATGGGCATTTTTTTCTCTCCCTCCCTCCGCTCGCCTCTAATAGATGTGGTCCGTCCCAACAGCTACTGGTGGCCTTTATAATTAATTAACCACACTGTATTGGGCTACTCTGGGACGTGTGAGGACCTGTTGCCATGTTGTAAACAGTACATTTCACCGTACCTGTGTGGGCGGCATTCAAGGCATGTTGCCGTGGACGGATGCCAGTGTGTTAAGTCATACCGGTGTCAGCCCTTTGTCCTGTGAGCTGCAAAGTGCCAGTGTGGCAGAATTGCGCAACCGCATGGGAGTTGGTCACTGTTTGAAATTTAATGACCAAAATGAAAGGGGAACCTTAGTAGTGCGCATTTTGGGAACGGTGACATGTCAGTAAGTGGTGTTTTCACTTTAATGT
>OMLB01039962.1:2603-18231 GCA_900302555.1 Myripristis jacobus | reverse complement strand
TGTCTGATATATATATATATATATATATATTTTTTTTTCTTTCTTTCTTTCTTTTTTTAAGAATCGTGACCTACTATAGGTTGAGAAGCAAAACCCGTCAGTTGTTTTTGTTGCAAGTTCTAGTTCTCATGGGTTATTAAATGAAGGCTGGTTATTCGGATGATCGTGTTGCCTGTTGTAAGACTGAGTCAGTGTATTTTATAAGGTAAATTGGATTTATGTGCAAAATGCCAGTGCATGAAGTTTGTTTGAAAATGTGAGTAGTAGCTGTATCACAGCCATGTTCGAAATAGTTGTTAGAAGATCCAGTGTTTTATGATTGAAGGTAAGAGCTAGACGGTTTTGCAGTGGGTGTTTTAATGGTGCTTTCATTTTGCTATTATACACTCCTCCAAGTTGGGTGATGCATGAAGCCTGGCAAACTGGTTTAACACATTAGGAAACCTGTTGTGTTTAATGTAAACTAGTTAGGTAAGAACTATGAGGAATATGGGATGCCAAGGTGTGTTTCTCTGAAAGTAAGGCAGGCCCCTGGGCAATAGGACTTGAGCTTGATTGTCTGTGAAATGGTCTGGCACAAGCACTTTGACTTTCATAGAGGAGATTCTGTTTCTTTTTTTTTCCAGTGGATACATGAGGGTCTGTAGTCAGAGAGTCAGACAGTGTCCATGGCCATGATGCTGGCTCTGTCCAGGTGTTCAGCATCTCTGAGATGGAGACTGTCCCTGCGCTGCTGTGCCCTCCCTCTGGAGAGCACAAGCAGTCAGCCCCCTGCCACAGCCAGGGCCCCCTCTCTAAGACCCCAGGCTGCCCTCTTTCATCAGAGTAAAGCCAAAGCCAGCCCTGAGCCAAACAAGCCCACCTCAGGCAAGACATACCTCACTGCCTCTACAGTCAGCTATTCTGTCATGACCCAAATGTTAATCTTAAGGTAGAACCAATAGAATATTTATAACTAACCCCTGCAATGGATAGCAACCTGTCTAGGATATCTCCCTACCTGCCACCCACTGAATGCTAGGATAGACTCCAGCCACCCATGAACCAGAAAACAGCTAAGCATGTATACAAAATGAATGTTAATTGTAATAATAATACATTTTCTTGCACTTTGTAGCTCTGTATGTATGAGTTTTATGATTAATTGCCAACGATATTAAGATTCTCAGCTAGCCTAATTTAAGACTCAGGATTAGAGGCTAAAATTTTTAGCTCCTGTCTTTATCAGCAGATGGAGTCCTACTTTTGGAGAAAAAAAAAACAGAAACAACAAACAAAACTGCAACAATACATGGCAGGTTTTTCTGCTTAAACAGGATGATTATCTGTCAGGCAGACTGACTCAGAGAAACATCAGCCACAGGTATCAGACATAAATTTCACAGTATGATAAGAGTGTTTTGACTAGATCGTTATCCACCCGTGCTCACTACCAACACATGTACTTAGGAAGTATGTGAGCTATTTAATCTTATGAGTGAAGTTTGGATTTAATTCAGTAACGGTAGAAGAAGTTTTGTGGAAACAGACAGCACCCTCTGACTGATAGCTAATATATAGAGCAGCTGGGTCTTGTTTTGTCTTGCTCTGTCTCAGGGAGAAAGTGTTTGTTGTGAGAATCCCCAAAATATAGTAGCCTGTATGTTTACCAGCCCAACTGAATTTGGCTATTTGAACTGTGAAATATCGGAGTAAAATATCTTCTGCTTTTTTGACAATGACTCTTGCATGTTGTTCTGATGTGTTGCATTTTTGTGCTGCAGTGTTGTCTTCCGGGCTGGAGGGGGAGCTGTTTGGAATGGGGATGTGGTCTCTGGGTCTGGGTGCTGTAGGAGCAGCACTAGCTGGAATCTTCCTGGCCAACACTGACTTGTGTCTGCCCAAAGCTGCCGAGGCGTCACTGGACTACCTCGAAGATGCTGACCTGCGCTCCACCGTGGATGGTTAGACAATAATAATCATCGTCTGTCAGAACTTTATGATCGGCTGTGTGATAGTGTCACCCACCAGTGGACCTATTTGCCTCTTTAACACAGGCTGTTGTGTCATCATACGCCATTGGCCATTTCACCCATTATTTAAACACATTAGCAGGATAATTAACATAACATCAGCATAAGAATTTTCGTCACAGTTTCATGTTTACATTGTACATGTAATGAATGAGGTACTGTATAGTATTCAAAGCAAATCTGCTTTTTTTTAATCTTCTGGTATTTTGCTCTTGGAAACTTAGCTTAACTTGTATGACTTATTCATTCTTACTAAGCACATATATACTTTCCATGTGACCATGAGCATCTTGCGTTTTTCCATTTAAACTCTTGCCCTGTGCCATAATAGGTAGGACTTTAGCTTTTGGTCTTACATGTCTTTGTTCAACTGTTGTGGGAATGTCAGTGTCAGTTTATTATGTTTTTTAAGCTGAGACATTTTTATTAAGAATATGTCAGAGTGGAAACTTGTTTCTTGTATTCTCTGCAGATGACAAGGTCATCAAAGCCAAGAGCCTGTGGGAGAAGAATGGGGCTGTGGTCATGGCCGTACGGCGACCTGGATGATTTTTGTGCAGAGAGGTGACAGAAAATGTTTCTTAACCTCAGAGCAGAGAACATTATATACATGCAGCACAGACAATCACATTTCCCTTGATTGTTTATTCACACTTTTTCTCTCTGTCTCTCTGTGTAGGAGGCCTCTGAGCTGTCCTCTCTGAAGCCCCAGCTGGAAGAGCTCGGGGTCCCTCTGGTTGCCGTGGTGAAAGAAAACATCGGCACAGAGATCCAGGACTTCAGACCGCACTTTGCTGGGGACATCTACATAGATGAAAATGTAAACACCAAATAACACCTGTCTACCTTATTATTGCTTTATCGATGCTTTAGTCTTGAACATGCCAACAGCTGTGCACCGGGTCACGTCTGCATCTTACAGTTTCCTGGTGAATGTTGGGACAGTGCAACTCACCAGTTTATATTGGATGTTTGGGGTTTTAGTACAAAATTCAGTGGAGTTTTGTATTCCTTTTATCTGTGATGCATTTATGTTACTGCAGTTGATACACAAGGATTCCCAGTCTAAAACACATTCTAATGAACCCAGTTGATCTGAGGCCACTCATTATGTCACTAGAACTTTGATTCAAGGATAAAATGCTTTCATCATCACAAAACAGCAAAGCATTACTAAAACACATGAAAACAGTTTATTTCGTTTGTGCATGCATAATTAATGCATCAGAACATGAATCATAATATTGTAACAAAGCATAATAGCCTAAATGGTAACAGACTTCAGTAAGACAGGCTAAATTTGAGCTGTGTCCTTGCAGAAACACTTCTACGGCCCCCTGCAGAGGAAGATGGGAGGGCTGGGTTTCATCCGTCTGGGAGTGTGGCAGAACTTCATCCGGGCATGGAGATCAGGTTATCAGGGCAACATGAATGGCGAGGGCTTCATCCTGGGGGGAGTGTTTGTGATTGGGGCAGGAGACCAGGTAGGACAGCAAACATCTGAATATTCTGTGAGAGATGTAAAGATGTGGCCTAAAAGAACTGCTCTTTCTGCAAGCTTCCCTGGTCTAACAAAATGCTGTGCCTTCTGTTTCACAGGGGATTCTCCTTGAACACCGTGAGAAGGAGTTTGGCAACAAGGTGGAAAATGCAGATGTTCTTGATGCTGTCAAGAAAATTGTGCCAGTAAAATAACTACATTGCAGTGGATTTAGTATTTAAAGAAATGGCAGTAGACAAAGAATAGTGATGATGCATTTTGATCAAAGCTTGCATTAAGAATATTCAGATACAAATAGCTTTTTTACAGCCTGTGCATTTTTGTTGTTTACTCCACTAATCTTATTTTGCATCCATTTGCTATTACGTACTGTGATCTTGACCAGGTTCATCATCGTTAACCTCTGCATTTTTGGCATGTTGAGTTGCAGTAATTTATTGGTGTCAAATTCTGTCCATCACTGGAGTATTGACATTGTAATAATATGTGAGCACATTGTTTAATAATTTCACTTACAACTTGATGTTACCTCTGTTGTTTACTCATGAATGAAGTGGTGGTTGAGCAAATCAAGCTGCTAAAATACAAGACACAATGAATATTATTAGTGCAGCATTGCTTAGTGACTATCCCTTTACTCCTGCAAACACCAACAAGCAGCTAATTGGGGAGTTTGGGTTTTAGATGTGAGCGATTGCAGATATAGTCAGGGACTGCAGCAGCATTATCATTCAGGAACATTGACACTTGAACTCTTCCCCTGGGAGAATGACATAATTATAAGTAAAGGCTGGATTCTACATTTAGTTGAATACTGTGTAATTTATAGTCACTAATAATTATTAGTCGTGTATTTTTAATACCATTGCTATGCATGCTTCACTTGATCAGGTGCCCAAGCTTGCCTCCGACATGGCAGACGTGTGTGTGTGTTCTGTGTGCGATAATGACAACTTGACTCTAAACTCCACCGTGAGAGGAGAAAGTTTGATGCTCAAACACACAGAGACTCCGCAACGACGCTCATGTTGAAAGGTGGTTTTGGTGCTTGACACGACTGTTGCTTGCATGAGTGAGAGAGTGAGACGGTGTTTTTACATGTGGTGTGAATGCCACCCAAATAAATTCTAGAGACCTCATGACACTTTTTCCTTCCTTCTTTTCCTGTGTTTTTATTATTGGCATGTTCGTATTTTTATGCGGAGAAGCTATAAATGTGCAGTGCTTAACATACCTTTGTTTTTTTTTTTAAATGTATATTTCTTCAGTATGTTGAGGTATCATTTAAATCATGCATCATGCAAACCATTCTCTTTGGATGTCGGGGTACGCACATTTCAGATTTTCAGATGAATCACATTTCCATTATCGAAAAACTATGTTAAGAGCATTCTCTGCTTGCATTGCTGAAGACCCATGCTGAATGATTCACATGGTAAATGGGTTGGATTGCTGAGTACAAGGGTACACTTTAAAATTCAAAATGAGCTCCATACTTACTCATGTAAGGGATCTGCTAATTTTTATAAAAGCTTCCAAAAAGTACAGTCAGCAGCTACTTTGGCCCACTTGGTTTCTAAAATTTGAATTTCCAAATGTTAGAACATCTATTGCTGTTCAAACTCGTATAACAGCCCTAATTACTTGTAAAATGACCTGTATAGTTTTAACATCATTTAAGCTACTGGTATAATCATTTTTATACAGTAAAAACTATTCTTCCTTTCCTTTTGCTGTGTGACCTTGACATGGAAAGGCTTGTGTGTCTTGATGACCAGGAGAGCTAAGTCGGTTTTCATAGCCCTGGCAGGTTCCGCCATACAAAAAAAGAATCCAGATGAACAGCAGCAAACTGGTCCTCCAATTTGGGAGTTAGGAGTGGTGCCAGCACACCACCCTGAAGGAAATCTCAGTGACCTAAACATTCACAGGAGAATCCCAAAACAGGCCCATGTTGAGGCTAAAGAGGGACTTTAATGATGTCAGGGAGCCAAACCCAGTCAAAAGCTGCCAGACTGAAAAACTCTTCTGGGGCCAGAGGAAGCACTAAGGGTTGGTTGCTGAAACGTACAGACAATGTATGAAGCTTCCAAGTAGCACAAATAGCCAGAGAAATAGAGTCACACCACATTAACATTGTAGAGATCAGATGGACCAGGAGAGGTAAAACCACCCTCCACAGGGGCAAAACCATCTGATACTCAGGACACACAGGACAATCAACACCATCAGGGAGCTGCTTGCTCTCATGCTGGACAAGGTGACAAACAAGACAAAGTTAGCCCCAGAGTATTCACAGCAAAATTCAACACCACATTCACTATTTCTTAATCATCCAATGCGGCTCACCACCAGCAAGGCAGAAGAAAGACATCTTTTAATGATGGTGGATAAGGTACCCAAACATGATATGCATGTAGTCCTGGGAGATATGAATGCAAAAGTATGATTGGATAATAAGGGCAGATAAACAAACAGGTCCATGGAGAGATATGATAAAGGAGTCATTAATCAAATGGAGAGCTCTGCAAACTCCCATGGTCTGAACAACCTGATCATTACAGGCACTATACTCCAGCACAAAAGCATACCCCAAACCACGTGGCTTTCTCCTGACAAGAAAACAACAAATCAAATTGACCACAACCCTACACAACAAATGACGAAGATCCCACCTAGAGACAAGAGTCTGCAAAGGAGACTGACTGAAGACACCCTCCACACCCTCAACCAGCAAAAAGCTCGCAGTGGAACCGAGAAGACATCATGGTCAACCTGGTTAGAAAAAGGTGGAACTGGATTGGCCACGGCATGAGAACATCAGCACACTTAATTCCAATGGAGGTCTTGTTCTGGACACCAGAGGCAAAGAGAAACAGGGGAAGACAAGGTGACACACAGTGGAGGCAGAGCTCAAAGACCTGGCAGGGCCCAGCTGGAGGGAGGCGTCCTAAGCGGCCCGGGACAGGAAGAGACGGAGGGACCCCGTGGAGGCCTTGTGCACCACTTGGCATAAGAAAGCACGTAAGTAAAGTCTACTGTTTATTCAAACTGTGGTTTTGGATCTGATCAGTGGACTTGTTAAGCATTTGGATGTTTTCAGAAGCACTAAGTATAAATATAATCCAAGCAGTTAAAAAAAAGACAACATTTCCCAGGAAATAAATACATTGTGACCATTATTAAAATATAAATCAATGTAGATACACAAACAGAAGATCCACATTCTACTGCAGGACAAGCTGAAGTAACTAATTAATACTGTCAAACCAACAGATCTTAGTGCAACAGTAAAAAAAACGTCATCGGATAAAGTGTATTCAAGTATTTTAATTGTTGTAATTTACGGTGTGATTTTTGTAGTCATACATCTAACTCAACATGTCCTCTTAAGGAATTTCTTGGATGCATAACACAGGTTCATATACTTATTTTTCTCAGTGGGCTGAACACTGTCTGTGTTTGTAGGTAAAACATACTTTTGTAACCATTCAGCTGTTAATCTCTGCTTATCTGATCCCTGCAAACATTCCTGCTTTTTCAACAAACACGCTGAGGGAGGCTTTGTGAGTCCAGAGGGCTGTGTTGTGGCTCTCTCAGTTGGAGAAATATATTTTGGGCTTTTACACTTATTGGCCTTTCCTTAAAAGTAGGTGACCCTCCAGTCCTCATTCATCTCGTCTGTTATTGTGAGGAAACATAACTGGTTAATGCTTAGTATCACATTCAGACACATTAACAACACAATGGAGAAGGCAGATTTAGACATTTCAGTTAGATATTTTATTCTATTGCTCTCAGTAAATACATTTCACTGTAAGGAAATATATTTGAACACAATACAAAATAGAGGGAAGAAACACTGTGCACCAATACTGACAGAACTACAGAGATATAACAGGGTTATTATATGTACACAGCAACATGAAAGAACCAAAATATTCATGGAGTGTAAGAACAACATAAAGATTGTCTGTACATTTGTGCCTTCAGTTTGCAAATATATGATATTTTTCATGGCATGCATAATCTAAGTTATAGATCAGTGGGTTCTCAGTCGGTGTGTTTTAACCTATTATAACATAAGGTAAACTTTATCCTAAAATTAACGGAAAGAACTTTCCTAAAATCAATTAAACTAACTCATCAAACTGCAAATGGAATTTGGGACCTATCCAGAGCTGACTCAGCTACTTCAGTTTTGCTGATCATGCAGAAGTTGGTGCGATTTCTGAGAAACGATGGGTGTGCTGACGGGGAAGAGGGTTGAGAACCACTGCTATAAATAAAGAAAACGTATGTTACTGCATGAGGAAAGCCTGGCAGAGGTCCATGATATAAAGCTGAAACAAAAAGTTAAAAAAGCTGTGCACGAATCTTCCTCACTCCTGTAAAATTCATACCCGTCTCATCTTTGGCTAGATCTGATGGGTGCAACATGTTATCGGTGGTACAGTACAGTCACAAGCTGTTTACAGGCGGATTTTAATCCTAGCCCAACCCTCCAGTTTTGTTCTTGACATTTCTGCGCCACAAATTCAACAGCTGTAAAATATCAAAGGAAAAAAAAAATGAAATTCAGAAAGTAGGCTATTTGCATGTAAGCAATAAAAGCTACCAGCCATTGAATACATTCCTATGGCTTACCACCGTAAATTAGACTTTGTCAAGCACAGTAAGAAAACGCAAATTCCAATACACACCTCAAGAAGCAGCCTGTAATCTCTGCTCTTATAACAGCAATTCATATCCTAGTAACTCCTACAGCAGCACAGCAAAGGTTATAGTGCAGTTTCACCCACAGCATAAAAGCCCAATAGCCCAAACACAATACATAATAATATTAACGCTGAGAAGAGAAAAATGTCATGAAGTAGCAAACAAAGCGCAAATGTTTGGTATGCTGACCGATGCTAATGCATGGACCTCAACTTCAAATATTGAGAGACAGCATGACTAGTGAGGCTGAGCTCTGAAACACTGTCCTGCAGTGCACGCCATCGGATCTCAATGCTTGGTTTGAGCGCGCAAACCGAAGCCACTGCCTGTGTCCACGTGGAGTCTGCCACTGGTTTACTGTACATCCTGCCTGTCTGAAAAAATAGTCAAAAGACCATTACACTGGGTTAACTGTTTATATGCAAGTAAACCGATTAAAAGTGTGGTCTATTTCAATGCATTCATGAATACTACATTGCACCATTATTGCTACAATCCCTTTACATCCACAATCATTGTATTTTAAATTCATTACTATGCAGCGTTAAGTACATAAATTCAAGTGCTCTACTGAGGATGCTTTGTGGGCATGCAGCTCTTTAGTGTGACGGAGCGAAACAGCTAAAATTTCCTGCTCAGCGTTTGCGTCAGGGATGAGTGGGTTTTTAACAACGTACGCTGTAAACAACACTTGACACACACACACACACCACTCACACCACTCAAACATCGAGCTGGTAATCTCTTGCTAGTGTGTTCACCGTATGAAGTTGGTGTTCCATGTGAAAAGAGGTGCACCTCCTCTAATGCGAAAACTCATTAGCCCTAAAGCAGGAGGAGCACACCCGTTTGCACTGACAGAGTTACACACCTCTGTAATGTGTGTGCAAAAGTCTCCTGCAGCATGAGCAGCTGACAGGGTTGTTTTCCGATGCATATGTGAGGCCATCAGGTGGATACACAAACAGAGGCACACCCTGAAGTTAAAATCTCTCCCAGTAACGCAAGCATATCGAACACCACATGTATATCCCAGAAAAAATATACTTTTTTTACATATTCAAGATAGACTTCATGAGATTAACTTCAGCTGATCATTTCTTTAAATACATCATCATCTATCACTATATCACACTGAACAACCACACATTTAGAGAGTTGGATCAACAATTCAGTGAAGATGGATAACATGAATTTGATCAGGGATGCTCAAACTTAGCCAAAACAAGCGATGAGTGAAAAAGACTGCATACTATTCCCTGCTGCCCTGACCTGGTAATTAGTATTTTAACTACTTAAACTTCATACATTACACCCACAGCGCATGTGCAAAAAAACACAATTTGTGAATATTAATTGGTTAGTTGTTGCATACATTGTGGTCCGTGCATGTTATTTTATCTTAAAGGGGAAGTATACTCATTGTTTTGCCAATTTTATATGATGAACAGTCATCGAAAAATACAGCTGGGGCATTTAAATGAGAGAAAACTGAGAGGCAATATTTAATTTTATTTTCATTTATTTTCCAGGACTCCTCCTGCACCTAGAATCTATGGTAACAATCAGTTTTCAAGACATTCATTCATTATCAATTCTAAGATTGTATGTGACTGGCTGATTTTTGATAAGGCCAGTTCTGACTGATTGTTTTTCCGGTGACATTCTTTTCCACAGGAAACATTATCAGGTAGCAAGCAGTACCAGCACCATCTTTTCATATCATTTAAATGAAACCCAAGACTGTAATATCCAGGCCAAGACTGGGAAAAGCCTGTTTTCTGTAATACCCCCCCTTTAAGAGTTCATATACATGCACATGGCCATACTCAGTGTGCAGATTAGCAATCGCTGCAGCATTTTCTTAGTGATAAAATTTAGACAACACAATACATTCCTCTCCATCTTGGACAAAACCACCACACAGCACCAACAGTAACAACAATCAAAAAAATCATTGGCATGTCACCTGAGAGTGACTGACCTAGTTTATAAAGTGATGTCCAATCAAAGAAGGCCTTGAAATGTGCCACAGACAGGCTGTCGCTGTCATGGCAACAGAGTTAGCTAATATACTATGGATGTGCTTTGTGTGCTAGGAGTGCTCTTGCAATGTTGTTTGATTTCTACAGGTTTTCTTTGCCACATGTACCTAGCACCTCATAACCTGGTGAAAGAAAGTGGAGGATAAGTACACTTCAAAGGAGAGCTGGAGTTTTAAAAGCTGCACGGTGCAACAAGGGGGCAGAGTAAACCAAGAGAGGAGCTCGTTCATCGGGGGTTGGTCTATCAAAAGTGTTTTTCAATTTCACTATAAGGTGGAACAAAGAGGTGGAAACAAAACCAGAGGCAAAACATTACTCAGTTCTTAAGATCCCAGTTATCTACTGAACAAAACAAAAAAACAACATAGTAACAATAAATAGCCACGGTTTGAAAAGATGGGATCGATGAGAGGGGACATGTGGAGCACAAGGCGTTACATTCAGGATCAATTACCAACAAGACTTACAATGCACAAATCTTCTATTTTGAACTTCACCTCTGATCTTAAAATACAAATTATTAATGGGAGAAAAAAATGCTCACAAACCTGAACACAACATGACCTAATAAACATGACATTCAGAGTAAAAAAAAAAATGAGTGACCTTGAGAGGAAGAAGGAAAACACACAAAAACAATGAGTGCATTTTATTCCTGAATACTGCCTGCCGTATACAGAGAGAATGCCGCTAATCCTCCTGCCTCAACATCTACCGCCTCCCCTTCAGTGACTCCTCTTTTTCAAGTGGTCAAATTAGTTGATTCTGCCCCCTTGCATTCATGCAAAGAAGACAAAGAACTACATTTGAGATGCCCTCCACCTTTACCTCTCACATCAGTACCCTTGGAGTAGGTCCATGCAATCAAAGCCAAGAACAAATATAGTACACAGAAAAAAAAATACATTTATATATATGCATAAATAAATTTTGTTTTGCCCTCTGACTTGTGCCCACTATGGATTCATCGGAGAGCTGCTGCATGTATGTATGCATGTATATGTGTGTGTCTGTATGTGTGTGTGTATGTGTGTAGACCTGTTTGTATGCATGTGTGCATGTTGAAGTGCTGGTCCTACAGGCCCTTGTTGAAGTAGACAGAGGTAATATCGGGATTGGTTTTTCGTATCCTCTCTTGCAGATCTGGCTCCAGGCTGCCCAAACCCATTGAGCTACAAGCAGAGGGAAGAGACAGTTAATATTGGGCTATAAATTAGTTAATGCTTCATATACACTTATGAGCCTGTCCCATCCAATGCTGTGATGTGGCAATACATTACCTCTTCTGGGGGAACAGGGCACAGCACAAAGGAGTGGCAAACACCAGGCTGAAAACAAGACAGAGAGAGCGATGTTATGCACAGCGGCATTGATTCACTTCAGGAGTATAACCATTCATTTATTGAATCAATGCACTGGATGAATACTGCTGATTCAACTGCGTTGATTTGCTAAAAGAAATAAATACGATTCAATCGCTCCGACTTTGATCTGAATCAGATGAAATGTTCTGAATCGAATCATACACAATTTTTAGAAAAAAAACAACATTGTGTTCATCTAACAGAATATTGCGACTTGCAACTCTTTCTGCAACTTTTTTTTCAGAATAAATAATATTTAAACAATTCTTGTGTTTGATTGTTTCACAGTGGAAGAATGATAGTCTTACATTACTGCAGATGTTTATTTGATGAATATAAAGATTTGGACAAAAGTGGACAAATACAATTGAATCATTCCAAAAAGGAAAAAAAAAATCATTCTTAAACTGAGTGGTGAATTGACTTGAATCTCAATAACTTGCATGCCAGACACATAAATACCACACAAACCACAGATAACTAATCTACTTACCACAGACCAACCAGGCCCACTTGAACTGGAGCATTTAGGAGTGGGAACCGCTAAAATGGAGAACAGAAGATTAATTTCACAACACTATGACTATTTTGCTTGCCTTACATTTCAAAAGAACTTAACATGTGGAATGTGGCAAAACTCTTTTGAGCCGCACCGTGCACCTGCACAGCCAGTTCCCTCACTGCCTGAGAGAACTGTGTCAAGTCACCCGCAGCCTCGGCTTACCTTCATGAAAGCTCTCTTTTCTAGAGCGTTCATAATAACAGGGGGGATGGCTGTGGAAAGTACAAAAAAAAACTAATGTCAGGTGAAATCTTCTGCTTCAGTAAAAAGGAAAAACGAATTTCTGTGGTTACCAATATGCTTCTTTTCAAGGTCAGTCTGAAATACAACCTGCAAACAACAGAGTATAGATTTCGCGAAACAATGAGCAAAAAGGTTGCTGTTACCCATGGCTGGCACCGCCATGCCGATCCGGGACACCACCACTTGTACAATGGCCTGCTTGGCGGCGTTGGCAGACTCTCCTAACCTGTTCCCATTCTCATCTGTCACAGGGATACCGTACTTCAACTCCCTGGGAGACACAGAGGAACAGCAGAAAACAAAAGTCACACTGAGGGCACAATCTGTGCAAGTCAGTCAAATGAATAAACATTGTTACCGGGGAGCAGCAGGGTGGCAGAGAGAGACTGCCCTTCAACTGGGGCACATGTGATAAAACTCTGGTGTTGGCAAATGTGCCATGTTAAATTGTTCTTCAGGAAGCAAGGGACTGTTCTAGGGCTGAACAGTTTCCTGAAATATTATCAAAATCACAATGTGGCCAAGTGCATAATCAGATTTTTTTGGTAAAGGTAAACTATGAAACAAAATGAACTACTATGGTACTACTGACATGCCTTGGCCTAGAGATTGTATTTTCCAGACATAAGAAAACATGTTCGTTTGGTACAGACCCTAAAAAGCACATCATCATTTTTATTTATTTATTTATTTATTAATCGACCATTATTTTGAAGATCTCACCTCTGTCTCATGAAGGGGATGTTGATACAGTTGGCAGCAGCGACAGCAGCAAAAGGGACAAACCGGCTGACGATTGGAGGGAGATGCTGGAGAGAGGGGACAGATTCACAGATATGGCAACACACTTCGATAAAGCTTGCACTAAATTTATGAATACAGATAAAGATCTGTCAGTCTGTATCTGGGTCATTTTATTTCTCTGAGTCTGTGCTGTGGTTTATTCAGGGTAAAATGAAAACATTACCCTGGCTAGAGACTTCAGTCCCAGGGCTGTGACCACGGCTCCTGTTGTCGCACTGACATAGGCTGCACCCAGCTGACTGAGAGAAGAGAGATGCTTTAGACACTGCCGCACCACAACACACTTTCACACACTGTTCTATGTGACAGTAATCGAGATCTGTACTCAAGACTATCAGGCGCAACAACATCAGACATCTCAAAGTAGAGGTGGCACGGTCAAAGGTGCAAAGTCATTCCATAAATATGCAAATATAACAAGGGCACCGAGACAAATAATGGTCAGGCAGCCGCACACACATGATAGCATTTAATACCCACATGCTTGTTCCACAGTGATTCATTTCAAATGCTGAAGGCAAACATCCCATTCTGTATGTGTACTGCTTACAGCAATGCAGTGTGAATGCATGCATCTGATACATTTCTGCAGTATTCAAAGGAATACAGCCTATGTGGCACAGAGATAAGTATGCAAATGCCTGTTTAAAATGACATCAGTCTGGGGCATTTAACCTGTGCCAACATGAGGCCATAGTGACATTGCTGTGAACATGCTTAACAGTGGAACGTAATACCGCTGGGAGGGAGGGGGACTGTAGGGCTCCCACAGCCTCCGTACAGACACTAGGCTAGGGGGAAGACAGGAATGATCTAGTGTGGTGCTGAAGTGAGAAGCCCTTCCTACTTCACGGTGATGGGGGCATCTCCACTGCGGTTGGTGTAGTTGACCACAGCGTTGAAGGACTGGTTGACCCACTGCCAGAACACCACTGCTGGAGTAGTCCTACAAACGGGAGGGAATGACAGATGGTACGCAGGAAATAAGATATCAAGCTATTATTATAAGTAGTAGTTGTAGTAATAGTATTATGTTGCAACGAGCTGTAAATGGGATGCCACTCATAACACTGTCACAGCTGAGAGTGTAAACATTTCTACCAAAATTAGATCAAGTGTGTTTGTTTTTTCAGGTTTCAACATTGACATCACTAGATACACTGCTAAAATTGTACCTTTTACCATCTATTATTATTTTATACAAAGAATAATGCAATCAAACAACAGAAATGGCTCAACAGTTTGTTATTTTTTTGCAAAGATTTTTGCTCTTTGCTGGGTTTAAAATCTCTATTTTAAATGCAGTACTGTATGTTATATCAAGGTAAAATTTACGGTCACATAATATTCAACACGTGGTATTTATTCAGCATATTGGCAGGTTTGAAATTTAAATAATTTTTTGTGTAGTGTGATTTTCCCTTCTGAAGTGATGAAGTTATTTTCAGTATGGTGTATTAAAATACAATCAAGCATAAACAAAAACTCTGCCTTACCTGTAGAAGGTGAGCATGCAGCCTGTGATGGACATGTTCATTGGCACCTGAGCAGACATTCGGCCAATCACAAACATCTTCTCCCCAGTGTCGGGGTGGAAGGCAGAGTCGTAGACGTACTTGGCTCTCCAGAGCTCGTCCTCTGTGAGCCCAGGCTTCACTATCCCAGCTCTGAAACAGACAAATATCAAACCATTCATTAAAACATATAGTCTAAAATTTGTCCCAAATAATAAACAGGAATTTTCAGGAATATATTCCTATATACATAATACTTCAACATAATATTCTTCAGGCAACTGATTTATTTTGATGCTTCTTGATGCATTTCCCCTGATGCAAAGTGACTAAACACTGTTATTGATTTTCAGGTCAATATTTCCTCATTAAGGAAAGTAAATTCGTCCCATGGGCATGAATCACACATCTCCATTTCAATGCAAATGGCTCACTTAGCAACCACTATCTTTCAGGTCAAGTCAATGCTCATTTCTACTCGTGTCTTGTATCACTGCACCGTACCTTTAGCCTACTTTTTGAAATTCCTTCCTTGTTTCATTCCTTAGCAATGACACCACCAATCAGTACCTTACCCTGTTCCCATCAGCCCTTGCTCAGTCCCTCCACCACATCTCCTGAATGTTTACCTGTAGTTCTCCACGGTCACCCTGGCCTCCTCCAGGGTCTCAGATGACAGCAAGATGGTCCTGGGATCTGTGACCATGAAGAAGTGCTGGGCGCGCCCCATGAATGTGCCTTGATCCCATCGTGGCTCCTTGATGTTTATGTCGAGCGACAGTTCTCCAGACATCTTGGCTGTTTGGTCAATACCACAAAATCTGTTACTATTCACAATATTTTTCAGTGGGATTCATCATTGCC
>OMLB01039958.1:2947-16371 GCA_900302555.1 Myripristis jacobus | reverse complement strand
AACTGCTGCCACAAAAATAACTTCTAACATTCGCCACAATAAAAGCAACAGTAAACTAACTGCAGCAACTAACAAAACTTAAGTAAAGACAAAGTTCTGAAAGTCTTATGCAAGGTTAATTATAGAAAACACACTTCTTCCCTAAAATTCTACTTTTTGTTTTTTACTCTTTTTGTATATTTGTATCTGTTGTGTTCTAAGATAAGATAAGATAAGCTAAGATAAGATAAGATAAGATAAGATAAGATCATCTTTACTGACCACAGATTAGGAAATTTGCCTATAACTAAGTATGTGAGCAACACACCAATTGTGGAGGGGCAACTATTTAGCCTCCTTTGCGATAACATGGCATGACATGCTTGATATCAATCTATTAGGTCGATTAGTATCTAATACTGAGCTGTCTACAGCTTCTGAAAGACAGGAAGTTGGTGGGGCCAACCGGCGGGCTGTCCAAACAGTAAGGGGTTAATGATTATTAGCTTGTATTTCCTAAAATTCTACTAATTCTAAAGTTCAACTGACTTTTTGTTTGACTACGTTTATAAGTTCATGGTCCATTACATTTAACATGACTGGGCGATGTTAAAGTCCTTGTATGTCAAAACATATTTTTGCAAATAAAACTGGCTGTGGCATATTTTGTTGGAACAAAATTCGAGCTGTTTGAGCAGCTTTGAAATGTGTGCAGGGTCTGTTGTCATGGTACCTGCCCCAGTCTTAAAGCAACATGGTGACCTTTACTTAATGATTATTGGCTTGTGTGTGTTTTTTCCACCGGTCTCTCTGTTATCTTGGTGCTGTTTGGATAATTCGCCCTGGCGTGTTGGCCTCGGTCCAGCTCAGCACGCCGTCCCTCGACCGGACAGTGTTGTGGAGTCTTGTAGGACCGCTGGACAATCTGGTGCTTGTCACAAGATCCCAGCATCCTCCTCTGACCCACAGAAAACTAATTACTCCGTGTGACAGCTTTGCCTGTATTTTTTTTTTTTTTTTTCGTGCCTTAACCCTCCTTTGCCAAAGGCTGAGCAGGAACAGCTTTGGAAGGGACGGGGATGTATTTACTGCAGGAGCGGCCGGCCTCTAATTGAGCCAGCAGCGCTCTGCGAGTCCTGGCTCTCCTCCATGTTGGAGCGGCTCTCAGTGGTACTGACGGTGCGTCCGTGATGCTCTGAGCTGCTGACCCACCTTGGCTTGGCCTGGACTTTGTCTCTACTTTTTAAAAACACCGACTGTCAATCAGTGGTGGGAGTGAGTGACGACGGGCCCGGGTGCAAGAGTTGCGCCCTTGCCTACGATAGTTAAGGGTTCAAATCATTGACGCTGGTGGGATTTGCTAATCTAGCAGCAAAGACGACATCTAATGACAACAGTCGGAGGCAAACTGCTGACAAAAACAGCATCAAGGACGGCAGTGAACTGGGCAGCAGGTTAATCGCTGCTGGAAGAGAAGAAACTACAAGGACACAAGACAAAGAAAGAGCTAGCTGCCAAAACCAGCTTCAGAAAACACAGCAAACAGCTTCACACTGCGCAAAAAGGGCCAGGATCCAGGAATATTCAATAGGATACCTCTGAGATTCTCTGGAGAATACGGACCATTTCTGATGGAGATGCTGAGTTTTGTTGGTATGCATCGTATCTGATCAAATATGGACTCAATAAACATTGTTAGGACCTATGTTATAGTATGAAACCAGATATATCTTATGTTTTGTCATGCATGTGTTCCAAATATGACCTTATGTCATGTTTTGAAATATCCAAGCTCAATATTTTTCAAGAATACTGAGTGTATCTGGCAGATCTGTATGTGGTGTGTATCTACAGTATCTGGGATGACATGAGCTCTGGACTCTGGAGGTATAAAGTGCTCCCATAGTGGAGTTTGATTTGCTCCCAACATGAAATCTCTGACGGTCATATTCACAGAGTATCACTATGGATATCATCATATTTGGATCGTATCTTGGAGCATTTGGGCAACGATTCTTGGGGATTCTTGGGGTTTCGGCGCAGTGTTCAGCTTCAGAAAACACATAAATACTGACCAGCACAGACTTTTGCCTCTAGTAATGCAGCTAGCCGCTGCCTAAAATCTTCCAATTTCACATTCATCTCTCTCCATTTCTCTTCCTCACGCTTTTCCTTGGTTTTATTGGAAAGAAATCCTCTTTCCTTCCCTGACCAGGCGCTGGCCGCTCTCCGCAGGACGCTGGGACAGACGACAACCTCAACCTCACGATCATGTGACCGTCAGTGAGCAACAGAACGGCGGCTATTTGTTTAAGCAATTTCCCCAGCAGTCTTAGCAGCATCACAACAAGAAAAAAACAAAACATTGGAGTAACCATGACGATGACACACTGTTCAATACTGCAGTTAAAAATGAGACACTGTCCACTGTCAGTTAGTGCAGTTATCTAAGTTATCTGCAGTTTCTTATTGATATGACTGGTGATATAAGCTGGAGAGGCAGTAGATGACAGTAAATGTGGGGGCCCCGGCCTCACTGTCACATGCTGACCGGTCACCAGGCCCCTGTCACCCGAGGGCCCGGGTGCAGCTGCACCCTCTGCACCCCCGGGACCTCTGCCACTGCTGTCAGCGCCATCAGAAAAAAGGCAAACCAAACCAAAGAGGCAGTTTTAATGTGGGAGTGAACCGACTGCAAACATGCAACATGGTTATTTCTGCCTAACTCATTACACTGCACTACATTCCTGTTTTAAAAATATCATTTAATCTCATATTCAGTGTTAAACTATTGTTTCTTTTTCAGACAAGTGAAAAAGAAAACCCGCCAGTGGGATGAGATAATCTCACTTGTTTCTAGATTATTGCTGAATTAAGTGTCATTGTCTTGATCCTCGAGGCTGATCTGCCTCAAAAGTGCTTCTGAAGCAAGTGCGATTATCTCATCCCACTTGGAGATTTTTCACCGTGTTGGAAGGAAAAATAAGATTTTAAGTGCCGTATAAATAAAGTAAGGCTTTATTTATGTGGCACCTCTCAAAACCTTTGGTTGCACAATGGTTTAAATTAAAATAAAAGATGAGAAGAAACTGATAAAAAGCACAATAAAATGCAGTAAACAAGCACACAATATAAACTAAAATAAGTAGAAACAGAAAATGACAAAACGGGCACAGACAGAGTCAGAATGACAAAACCAAGCATCACGAGTCAGGAGTCAGGAAAGACACGAGAGAAAAAATGACACTTCATATAAATATAACACTACATGACTTGTTAAAGTGGATTGTTTTGCAGTGTAATTTGAACTGAAGAGTCATGGCTCCTGTATGGGTTGATAATAAAAACCCTACAACTGTTGGGTTGATGAAACCTTTGCAAAACCAGCTACTTTTCTTCTGAAACATGTTTGTCAGGCTGGAATAAGATGTTGCCCCGGGCCGATGGGCAACTGTTTCTCTCTGATACACATCAATACATATTTACACACAAAGACGTGTCTGCACACACACATCCCATTATATCTATGGGTGCATAATTATGTGCAGCACATGTTTATTGACTGTCTTTCAGTTTACACACACACGCACACACACATACACACACACACACACACACACAGTAGAAGTGTTTACAGCAACAGGCTTTCAGCAGCTCTCACATTATTATTTTTTTCTTTTTTTCTGGCTTCATGCTGAACTGTTTTGCTGAGGAAGCTAAATACGAGGGCACCAAGGGGTTACATTGTTCTGAAAATCTATGTTAACCTATTGCACTTCAAATTTGCATAATAATATCAACTGTTTCACAGACAGTGCTTATACATATTGAAGCACTACTTACGGATGTGTGGGCAGGTTACACTCCCTCCCTGCACAGCTTGCCTGCTCCCGTCCTTATGAATATAAGACACGTTTGAATTATATAAACACTCCAGGCTCGGCCGGCTGTCTCCACGAATACAAGGAGCCTTCACAATGGTGATGACTTAATGTTTGAAACCTCGTGTTCAGGGTAAAACTTTACAACAGCCATCATTAGTAAATGGTAAATTGTTAGTTAATTAAACTTTAGATAATAACTATTTTACAGAACAAAGAAATTATAAGTATTAATGTTATTTAATACATAGACAATTACTTACTAATCACAGCTATTTATTAACAATTTATTGTTGCACACTTTAAAAAATGAATACACTATATTAAGTATTTGCTGATGATAACCAAAGGATTTACAAACCTTTAAGCAATCATAGGGCGTTGCTAGGCAGTTGCTACGGTTTTCATGTTGGTTGCTGTGGCTTTTTCTTTGTGGTTGCTATGGTTTTCCTGATGGTTGCTAGGGAGTTTCATGGCAGCTGCTAGAGTGTTTGTGGTAGTTACTAGTGGGTTGCTAGGCGGTTGCTAGGGTATTTGGGTGGAATTGCAAGACGGTTGCTGGAGTGTTGGGGGAAGCTGCTATGCCGTCGCTATGCGGTTGCTATGGTATTTGGTTTGGTCACTAGATGGTTGCTATGGTGTTCTGTGTGGTTGCTAGGCATTGGTAGGTGGTTACTAGGTTGTTCAGGCTGGTTGCTGGGATGTAGTGGAACCTTTGAGAAGTCATTTATATTTTATTTGTGTTTTATTGTATTTGTATTTAACACGGGCCTAGTATGCTAAATGTTCTAATGTGTGTAACAATGAACTATTAACATATAATTCACTATGTATGAAGAAAACATAAATTATTATTTCATTGTTTCTTAACTGAAAAATACCTCTTAACGATAGTTGAATGAACTATTCATTTACCATTTATTGATGGTTATTAAAGAGTTACCCCATTCAAACTGGACATTTTCAGTTTGGCATGTCGATCAAACATTTCAGTTTATATCAATAGTTTTGTAAAGATCTGATAACCCTGAGCTTTGTAGGACTGTCTGAACCCATAGAAAAGCATGTAAATACTCAGACTCGGATGTACAAGGTTTTCACCAGACAGCGATGATTTGCTCTTTTTTTTTTTTTGCCAGCTCATCCTGACCCAGCGGTTTCCGCGGCGCTGTGGCAGGACGACAGGGCGAAGGAGAACCAAGTGTCTCAGCTTTGCATTGTCATCTGCACTCATTTCTTCAGGGTCCTAAGCAGCTCTAATACCTCCTGTTATTTATTCAGCTGCAACCACCAGCGAAACAGCTTTACCCTTGCCAATCACTGACGGGAATTACCGTAAATTGACCTCTAATGGACTACAAAAGCCAAGTTTGCCACACATTAAGGTGGCGATAAAGAAAGCCTAAAGAGCCGCTATTAAGATTGACATTTGAGCCCGACGTTCATTTTTGCAATGATACGCTCGAATAACTGTCGTGATGGCAACGTGGGATAAACACCAGATGTCTGGACAGATGAGGTTTTTTCCCAAGAAAGATATCTGTGTGAATTTGCGAGAGTCAGAGTCGTTGTCGCCTATTTGTGTACCTTCTCTGTCTCTAATGATCTCCACCAGGAGAGCAAAGCCTCCTCTAAATGACTGGCATTTGAAGAGAAGGGATTTGATCAGTGCGCCACAGCAGCATCTGATGTGCCACAAAATGCTGCTATCAATAAGCAACATAAAACAAGGCTGAATACCTCGGGCCGCCCCCGAGGAACTGAAAAACAATATGCAAATGTCTTCTGACAGGTAGCGTGTCGGAACAAAATGCAGTTGAGTGATGTGCAGTTGTGTTGATGTAAAATAAACTCACCTAAGATCGCCTTATGCCAGTCTGACCTTGGCCTGTCAAATTGAATATCGCCATGTAAACAAGTAACAGCTGCTACCGCGGGTCTGAAGTCAATGAAGAGTTGAGCGCATCTCTCCAGAGACTTTTCAAACTCATATAGTGCACGTCTCATATAGTCGGCTGTATGGCCGCGATGAAAAAGAGAAGATGTGAGCCGCTAAAACAGAGAAAACACATTGGTGAGGCAGAGAAAAGAGGTCTACTTTATCACGCGGTGAACGCAGAATGTGATTTTTTTTCCCCAAATGTAATATATGATGTGTCATAATGCCCAAAACAAAATTAACTTGATGTTAATTTAACCAAGGAAAATTACATGACTAATTTGGCCATTAAACCGGGGAACTAGTGTGGTCGCTGCAGACGGCAGAGTTTATCATTCCCCTTTGTCTGAACCCGCTGTGAGAGTCAACACAGAAATGTGAAATATTGCTGTTTGAACCCAGCTTTGGAGCAGCCCTGCTTTAATTCAGCTGTGCAATAACTCTGCTTTAATGTCAGCGTAACATTTCAAATATGGTTTGTAGTTTCAAAGTTATAGTACCTTTTTTTTTTGGTCTTTACATAAGCGCCACTGCACATCCACCCTAACACTCAGAACAAGTATAGAAGCAGATTATATAATCAGCATAAGGTTTCCAAAAGGAACCTGGTGCTATTTTTTAAAAGTACAGATCACAAACAGAGTTACAGCCATTAAATACAGAGAAAACAATAAACGTGCCTCTAGTTCTGTGATGCTTTGCTCTAGCAAGAAGCTGTAATAATCACATACACTGAATCACGGTGCCTTTCTGTTTAGCAGGCGCACTTTAGCACAGAAACACAAACACAGAAATGACTGTGGTAACAAGACACACAGTTTGTAGAAGAGGGATTTCATGAGGTGTCTGTGGTTGACTTTTTGTCTTCTGAGCAAACTAAACGTGGGTGCGCTCCTTTCCCTACAGTATGATTTCTAATAAAATCAACGTGGGACTGCGTTCGGTTCGACATCTGGCGATTAGAGGCAAAGTGGAGGAGCTTTATTGAGTCAGTGAAACCAATACGAGATCTGATGTTGTGGTCCTTTGTGCAATAATCCCAGGCTGAGCAGTCGCACCGCAGGGGGGGGGCACCACAATATATCCAAATTCAATATATCGCAATACAAAAAAGTGCATTGTGGGGCATAAAAATGAACTGCAATATGAGTTACATTTTATTCGGCTGTAGTCATCACAAATGAGATGAGCTTGACCATCACAATTTCACAGCCCACCATAAAAGTGACACGCAGTTTGTTTTTGAGTTGTGTGTGTGTTCACTGCAGGGCCGATCTGAGGCTCAGAAATAAACAGAGGCTTTATCTATCACACTGGATTGTGCCTCAAATCATGAAGCACAGCTCACACTAATTACATTTACTCACATTAAACACTCACTGTAACGGAGAAGCAAAAAATGCACTTAGGCAAATTACTGACTTCACACTCAACTGCAAGTACACAAAAAGCTTGAGTTTTGTCCTTCACTACATTTTAAATCAGATCCGTCACAGAGAACAGATGATCAACGACAGATTGTGGAACCTTTCACAATAAAAGCTCAGTCAGCAGAGATGATAAGAGGAACCTGCTTCTGCTTTGCTGGTTCTAGTTTTTTTTGTCATTTCCAAATTTCACAGTGAAAGGGAAAATACCATAATGTCAAAAGCATGTAATGACCCTGATCTTAACAGTGTTATTCTGTTAAAGTGACAGGTTGCACTCGTGTGTACATTTAAATTTACAGTAGAAAACCTTTCACCATTCAGCAAAAACATACCTAAACTGTAAATATGTACTCTAAACAGCTGTTTTAATGGTAGTAATTTACTGTAAAGGAACAACAGTTCTTGACGGTGAAATTTACTGCTCTCAGAACAGCGTACTGTAATGTCCTATACACTGTCATGTACTTTTTTACTGTGTAGTTCTGGCTGCCAGCTTTTCAGTTTTAATTTAACAGTTTTTGTTTGTTTGTTTGTTTGTTTGTTTGTTTTACAGTGTAAAGGAACCAGTTTGCTGGTTCTTTGGGGGTTCTTTAAAGAATCATTTACAGAAATGGGTCTTTAAAGAACCTCTTGCTTAAAGGTTTTTTTCGGGAACCAAAGCCGGTTCGACAGCATCACTCCAAAGAACCATTTTTGGTTCTGTTTCCTGCCTGTTTCACCATGTAGAAGCTGAAACGGCATGAACCTACAGAGCACGTTATTCGCACATTATTGTTGCCCGCTCGTCTGACGGCAAAGATCTACACCCCACCACCCACGCCCAACCCCCTCCAAAAAGAACCACCACGCAATTATGGTGTACAGTGATAGCTAATTGATTTGAAGTAGCTATTTTTGTACATTTTATCAATTCGCTGTAAAATTGATGGAATGAAGGGGCAAATCGGAGCGCTCCAAAGCTCTTTTAAGTCGCTAATTGTGAGTAATTACAGTCTGCCAATTCAGCCTGTGAGTAGGTAATGGGGGTCTCTCTGTGTGGGCGGTAATACGTTGTCCCACTTATTAAATGCCGCGGCACCTCTCCTCCCTTGACATTCACCTTCCTCGCTGAGGGGGTGTAACAGCCTACCTGCTCCCCGGAAACATCTCCCTCACACATTTTTACCCACAAAACTCTGCTCTTGTACTCATTTGAAAGAATATTTAGAGGACTCTTTGGTTCAGAAAGCGGGGTTATTTATCACGCCAGTCTCAGCATCATGCATTAAAGTTATTATTTACCACTGAGTTTGACCGGACTACATTGTTGTGCCATTCTGCTTGATGCAAATTGGATATCTGAGCAGTCATAATTCAGATTATTCTTGTCTCAATGTTATGACAAGATAAGATTTGTGTACTCAGGCGATGTTTTGTGCCGTTTTTTGGTGAGACCAGAAATTATTTTCCTGCCTCAGCTGGAGACTAAAAGTTTTCATCTGTTCTATTCTATGATATTCTGAAGACATTAATCCGTTCACTGAGAAAATAATCTGCACATTAATCCACAATGAAAGGAATTGTTATCTGCTGCCGCCACCAAATAACTCCAATAAAAATGAAGAACCTGAACTCGTGTTTTTCTTTATTACCATTACCACTATTTGAGAGTATATTCAGCTCTGTACTGACACATTTACAGTATTTTCCACAGATGAAATCTTCTGTGTAAATTGATGTAGATACTGACTGATGATCTTTAATCAAGGATACATATCTATATATATATATCTATATACGTGTGTGTGTGTGTATTTATAGCATTGTTCCATCAAAGCCTCCAGCTGCTCCTCTGTATTTTGATCGTGAAGGAAAAAGCGGCGAGTCTCTCTGTTGTCAAACGTCATGCTAATTGTATATCTGGTGCTACATCCATATTCGATGGAATTCAAAAGTGTACCTTAATGCTCTGTGATAAATGGGTGTCCTCTGAACGCCGGTGGCTCCTATTTGCATAATACTAATACGCCGGTAAGGCTGCTGGCGAGGAGCCGGGCCTGCTGCTGCGGCGGCGGCGGCGGCGCTAAAGAAGAAAAGTGCCACCTCTCAACGGACACACAAAGAGCCGTCTCAAATAAGAGCTGTCACAACATCAATGAGTACATTTAGAGGAGGTTGTTTAGTTATTAAGCGCCATTGATTTTGTAGTCTGAATTTGCACACTGGTAGAAGGAGATCGCTCTCTCTCTCTCTCTCTCTCTCTCTCTCTTTCAGTCTCTGCTCCTTTTCTTTTCAGCATTCACAACAGAGCATCCACGAGCAGTCCCTTCCTCTTTACAGCAATCCAGTGTATTGCAATTGATCCGATGTGTGTGTGAGCTGATGGAGCCGAGTTATCTGCACCGCGGTGTTCCCAGCAATGGAAGGAGACAGGGTTTTTGGTTCTTTGACTTTGATCCAGATATGAACATAAGGCACTGGGACTGTTTCTGTGAAGGGTTATTAGCATCCCAGCATGGAGGAATTAGCTCTTTCACTCAAGGCTGGAGGTAGTTAATCACATTTACTCCTGATACTGTAAGTGAGTATAGATTTTCTGCACTGGGGCTTCTTTTAAAAGGCAGTAATTTTGCTTTTTTTCCCCCTTAAGTATGTTTGGACTGCAGGTTGCCCATTTCTCTACATTTAAAATCCCATCTTGTGCAGAGTGCATATGGATTTTGCAGACTCTCTACTGTATGAGCGTCGCCTCAGAAGCAGCCTAAATGCAATGCTGTTGCAGGAATTGTGTTGTTTCATCTCTGGATTTGGTTTCTTTATTGACTTTTTATTTATTTCTTCATTTGACGAACCCACTTTGAACTTTGAACTCGTCTTTATAACTTTGTAAGGAAAATATGTGCAGTGCGGCTGTGTCTGCTTTTGAACAAAAAAAAAAAGCAGTGATGTGTACTGTGATTACATTTTTAATGAGCTGCTTAAAATTCATCCCAAAACTGATCATTTATCGCTCCTATGAAATTTAGCCCCTCCTGTTTTTCCTTCCAGTTGGAGCCGGTTAAGTTCTGTAGGAGTTAGTCATAGGAAATGGCCTAATTCTTGTAACTCTGTCCTGTATTAATCATGTGGTTCTTTTGAAAAATGTGAATTTGTGGAACAGTGTCATGGGTTTTTGTAATATGATGCACTTTTTTTTTTTTTTTTTTTAATAAAAATGAGTGAAAAATGTGATGGCTGGTCATGTGACTGGTAAGTATCACACCTGCGACTGCTTCATTTAGTTGAGTGAACCCGAAGAAGCAACAGGCGAAGCACATGGTTTTCTCCCAGTAAAGCTTCAGTAAAGTTTATTTTTGTCTTCACTGAGACGTTCCTGCGACCGAGCGGCACCTGATTTTAAACCCTGGCTGTGCACGTGGCAGTCCTGTTCACTTTTAAAATTCATTTTGCATGGACTGTCTCATGTTATCTGTCAACACAGCTATTTTTTACTTTTAGCGCAATAAAAATACACACTGAAGTGACGCTTTTGCTCATGATCTCAGGTCTTGAAGCGCCTCAGCAGATGATCTTACTTACATTTTTATTTCTTCATGCAGCGCCTCAGCGGCCCTCCACACGGCACGAATGGCCCAGTGCTTTTGTCCAGAGAGTGTATATGTGTTAGGTGCTTAGGTGATCAACTAAACGTACAGAAATGCAAATACTAGGCACATTAATGCAAATTTTTACAGCGTGCTAAAAGGTAATGTGTGGCTTTTTGCATGGCAGCTTTTCCCCTTTTGGCCTTTCATCATTTTTCCATCAGTAACTTTACTTTTACATAAAGCAGAGCTAAAGAAGAGTGACACTACTGCTACTTACTATTTCCAGCTCTGTATTTTTCTGCATATTTATAGAGGAAGACCATGACTGACTGTCCATGACTGAATGCCTGCTGCTCATGCACTACCTTTCCGGTTCGATTTTCAGTTTGAATAATCAGTTTTTCAGCATCTGCGTGTGACTAATGAGTAATACATAGATCCAGATTGTATTGTTGCACTCCCCCAGGTACAATACATCAGGCTCTCACGGTGCCTTCATGCCTTCTGCCACCGATGTTCAATTTGAAATCAAGAGGTGCTGTTGTTCTTTATTTTAGTTTATGGACAGATGGTGAAGTTGTGGAGCGTCTCCGGGGAGTCTCAGAGTTTGTGTGCAGACGAAAATCCAAGCCGGCCGGAGGAGAGCTTTGAACACATGGCAAAAACATAAATATTGTATACCACAGTGCTGCTGCACCTTGCAACTACAAGGGAGCATGCATGTGTGCGTGTGTGTGTGTGCAAAATATGTGAAATAAGGAGGGAGAGAGATGCTGTGAGAGAGGGAGGAAAAAAGAGGATGAGGAGAGTGTGTGTGTGAGAGAGAGAGAGAGATGTAGGAAATGGGTACCAGCCAAAACTGCTGCTGGCTGTTTTCTCTTTTGCTCATAATGTCAAACTTTAAGGGACAAAAAAAAGAGGGAATTCAAGAAATCAAAGGTGTGTAATTTAAGCCGTTCAGAGGACAGGATCGATTAAATCAAAGTTCAAACATGACATCAAAAGATCTGTGCACTCAGTGATTCCCTGACCGAAACAACAGCGGATAAAATAATTTGGTTTTTGCTTTAACAAATGACTGTCATGGTTGCTTGTATAAAATTAGTAGTAGTAGTATTGACATTTTATTCATTTCTTTCTTTATTATGCTACACATAATAAAACATATATGGAAGTGTCTTGTGTCTCATGTGTGATGTGACTGTCTGACAGTACTGACTATCTGCTCTCTGCTGTTTTCTGTGGTTTTCTCTTCCACAGTGTTGTGGCATATATTCTCCCTGTACTTCCACTGTGTTGTTGTTTGTCTGAATTGCTGACACTGACTATATGAAAATGATCTCATATTATATTATGTTTGTGATGTTAGTGATCTTGTGTTTCATCTACTTGGAGGACTGTGTTGACAAGTTGAAGTCTGTTGAAATGTTTTCTGTTACTGTGACTGTAAAGGAGTATAACACAGTCCATCTTCAGATTAAAATATATATTTACCATTAATATTAATGTGACAGCATGATATTATACATTAAGATAAGATAAAATAAGATTACTGAGGTTGTAGTTTGCAGAGGTCTGCTACTGGACTACATTATACTAAGAAGTGTTTCTATTTTTTTGTCCCTCCCTGTTGATATACATGAGGGGGACAGAATAGTGGAAACAGCTGTCAGTAAAGTGCAGTCCAGTCCAACAGCAGCACTAACTATGAGCTCAATGCCAAACACAGAAGTGAATGAACACCTCTGTTACCGTGACAACAAGACAAGCTGAGCGTTATAGGCAGCAGGAGAGGAAACTTTATGGCACAACAGCTGGATTAGATTAGATTAGATTGTGCAGGTAGACCTAATAAAGTGGACACTGGGTGTGCATTCATAGATTAACATGACAGAGTTCACATACGCGTCATAAAACATCGCATGAGCTGTAAGTAAGTGCAGCGGAAAAACATTTATTTTAAAAACCCGTTCCTGTTGTATTGGAAAGTGATTTGCGACAGTCTAGTGTTCCTCCAGCAGAAGCATTTACCTGCTCCAGTGGACGGACGATGTAAGAAATCAGTTTTTATGACGGTTTAGTTCACATTTTGTTAGAGCGGAGATGCATCGCCGAGCCGTCCAGCCCTCGCCGGCGGGGGTTAGCTCGCCCCGCGCACCTCGACGCTGCACGGCGCCCAGCTTCAGCTTCAGCAGAGAAACATTTGTACCCTTCACATCCGATAAGTGGTTCCCTTGACCCGACCGCACACACACACACCTTCACACACCGCGTCCACTAACACTCATTTACCGGCCACAACCTTGAGAAAATCCCACCGCTTCCTTCCTGGCGCCACGGATCAGATCAGTTCAGTTCAGATCAGTTCAGTTGAGTCGAGGCGGCGGGACGACCGGAGCCGAGGCTCTCTGTCTGTCTGTTTTTCGAAGGACGTCGCCTCCTCCCTCGTTGTCATTTCGTTTTTAATTACTCTCTTTTAATGGCTTATTAATTCTGTCATCTTGTGATAACAACGCCAAGATCTGATACTGAGCTCATTAACATGCAAATGCACGGGACTCTATGGCTTTATCTGCCATGGAGCTGTCACCTGTTCGATACTGTGACAGCAGGGGGGGGGGGTTCATCC